>PVKS010002579.1:80085-116097 GCA_004027875.1 Aplodontia rufa | reverse complement strand
GGACAGTGAGAGAGACAGAGACAGAGAGAATCAACTTTATTTGAGTTCTTCACATGGCTCTAGTTGCTCCAACACTCAGTTGTGTACGTGGTGCTGGGGTTTGAACCCGGGTCCTCGTGCTTGCCAGGCAAGTGCCGAAACCGCTGAGCCACCGCTCCAGCCCCTTAAGAATGGTTTCAAAGTATGAAAGTTACCTTTTTAATGTGCCTTCCACTAAGCACTGACCTGACAAAAAGAAAATTTTAAAACAGCTCCCAATAAAACACCTTGAGGGGCTGGAGTGGTGGCTCAGCGGTTATGGCACTTGCCTGGCATGTGCAAGTACACAAGTTCAAACCCCAGCACTACGTACACAACGAAGTCTCACAGTAATGAAGGCTGTGTGAAAAACTAAATAAAAATTGATTCTCTCTGTTTTGCTCTCTTTCACACTATCCTTCGCTCTTAAAAACAAAACAAAACAAAAAAACACCTTATATCAGACTTTTGAAATTTTGTAACTGGTACATATCCTCAAAGTAACAATCCAAAATCCTAACTTCTGTCCTCTCCTAGTTAGTTCTTTAACTGCAATGTCACTGTACACACCAAAATGGACTGATATGCAAAAATACAGGTAGAACTTTCTCCTAAAATCCTTCAAAATGGACCTCAAGAAAAGTTGTCCAACCACAAGAGGAACTTAAAAAAAATTTTTTTAAGTCTCTCTCCAATTTACCAGACCCAGAAATTTGAAAGAGAAGATAAAAATGGATATTACTCCTACATGCGAGGTCAAAATAAGTCAAACGAGTTGGATCAATTGAAGATATTTTCCCCCAAATTTTGGTCAGCCATAACTACAACAGGTAAATGTTGTAAAGATTTTTTTTTAAAGTAATTCTTAGTAAGGTTTTGCATTTACTAAAGAAATGAGCAAACCCAGACTGTTCTAAAAGACAAACAAAGCATTGTCACCTGAATTGTGGGAAACACAATTTACAATTTTGTAAGCCCTTTCTAAATAAGGCCTCTTGTCACAGTCATGTTGAAAATTAAGGCTCCTAGAACTGGCGAGCCAGCTGCAAGAACAGTCATCATCATAAAAATCACGCTATTCTCTCCACCTAAGATGAAAATAAAGACACACTGCCATATGTGTTGAGCAATTATTCAAACAGCATGATGGTCTTGCAGTGACTCATCCCTCACCCTCCTCCTCACTCTGGTGATGGCCCAGCTCAGGGGACAGCAATTCCATCCTTCCTGACACTCCAGCCAAAAACCTTGGCATCTCCCCATTCTCTCACATCTAATCCAACAGCAAATCTTCTAACTTCAAAATACATCATATCCAGAGTGTGAGCAATGCTCACCACCTCTACTCCTACCTCCCTCCCCTTGATAACCTCTCCTATCACCCTTAGGAAAACAATTCTCACAAAGCAGCCCACATTTTAAGTTAAGTCAGGTCCCTACTCAAAACACTGCAATGAGTTTCAGTCTTACTCAAAGCAAAAGCCAAGTTCTGATACTTATCTAAAGCACCACCTTACCTTTCTGATCTCTTCATCTGTCACTTCACCGGGTCACCCCCTGCTCTGGCCACGCTTACCTCCTTCCTATACTTTAATCACATCCACCTGCTTCTATTTCAGAGTCTTTACTCTTGGTGTTCCCTCTACTGGGAACAAATTTCCTGTAGATAACTACATCAAGCACTTCTTACCTCCTTCGGGTCTTTCCTCAAGTGCCACTTTCTCAGTGTGGCTTTCCCTGACCCATTTAAAACCACAACCCACCTCCATCCCTAGCAGTCCCCCATCCCTTTCCCTGCTCAACCTTTCTCCTTCACCACCACTAGATTGTGAACTCTGTGAAAAACGGGGATTTTTATCTGTTTGTTTTACTGCTTTATCTCTAGTATCCAGTATAGTACCTGCCATATAACAGTAGTTCAACAAATATTTGTTTAAGGAATTTATCAATCAAGTAGTAGGATATATTTTCAAGAAAAAAAAAAACCTACTTGCTTGGGTCAGAACAAACACAAAAATAACCCAGTCATCATGGGCATTAATTACCCCATTATTACCATCATGAATGGTAACATTTATTGTGCACTTGCTCTGTGTGCCAAGTCCTATGCCAAGCACTTTCTTTACTTGTATCTCTTTTTTACATCTAATCAATAAATTAATCCCATGAGTTGGGTATTACCAGTCTTACAAAGCAATGTAAGCAAAGGTAAGACTTAGATCATACAGTCATGAAAAAGCAGAGTAGGGCCTAGAAAATGGAACTATGTGATGTTTCAATACCATGGGTTTTTTTGTTTGTTTTGTTTTTTATTTTGTTTTGTTTTCACTGGGGACTGAATCCAGGCTTAGCCACTGAGCCACATCTTGAAAACTTTTTACATTTTATTTTGGAGACAGAGTCTCCTTAAGTTGCTTAGGGCCTAAGTTGCTGAGGCTGGCTTTGAACTTGTGATCCTCCTGCCTCAGCTTCCTGAGTCACTGGGATTACAGGTGTGTGCCATCACGCTCAGCTATTTTGGGTTTTGGGGTTTTTTTATTTTTGTTTTGGTGCTGGGGATTGAATCCAGGGGCACTTACACCATTAAGCTACATCCTATATCCCCAATTATTTTTATTTTATTTTCTGAGACAGGGTCTCAATAAATTGCTGAGGATGGCCTCAAACTTGCAAGCCTCCTGCCGTTGCCTCCAGAATTGCTGGTATTACAGGTGTGTGCCACCACACCTATCACCTCTTTAGATTAAAGCTAACATTTATTAACCTATTACTATGTGTCAGGTTAATTATTTACTTGCAATGTCTTATTTAACTATTTTAATTTTAAAAATAAAACCAAAGCCAACATTTTTAGTTGCGTATCAACATGCAATTTCCTCTTCTTTAATAAAAGAACCCTAGCCTAATTTTTTTAAGTAATAACATACTACTCTGCTAAAAAGTTTCCTTTACCAGCCTCCTTTGCAAATGACCAAATTACACAGTTCAAGACAATAAAATACACCTGGAAGTCACTGAGTGAGGCACCCAAGAAAGGAAGCCCTTTGAACAGGAGCCAATTTAGCTGTCATGTGTCTTTGTCCTTTTGCCACATTCTTTTGGCCTACGTATAAGCATAAAGCTAGTGGTGGAACAACTATCTTGCAACCATGAGAATAAAAGTTACTTGCTAAGAGTGGTGACATGAAAAACCAGGATCACTGGTACCTGATGGTCTGGACTGGCTGCCACCTCCAGTTTTCTTATTACATAAAAGGAAATAGCATTTTATTATAAAGTCAGTAAAATATACCTTTTGCGTTAAAAGCAAATAAAATCCCTATTTTTATAGAGCCCAATGAGATTGTTGTCCAATGCTGGTATCAAAGAAAATGTCACCTCAGCTGAGTCTCCCAATCCAGGAGAAAATGTACCATTAAACATCACTCTACTGATAGCATGAAGTCCTTCAAATTTACAAAGCAACTAGAAGTGAGGCTCTGAAATCTGTATGTGGAAACCACTACTCAAACATTAATATGTGTAGCTAACGAAAATTAATAAAACTAAAATGAAAGGGTGGAGAATAAAGTTAGTGAGTTGCCTTCTCCAAAGCTAAGAATTTCCTAAACCTAGCTTGAGATAAATTGTAAATGTTCACTGAGATTTTTCAAGACATGACAACAAAAGCCACATGGTACAGACTAGTCTTCATCTTTGCCATCATACTGCTCTGTTGGCAATATCACAGTGGCAGGTCTTACAAAGGTAACCTACCATGTCTAACATAAATCCCTAAATCCACCTAAACCTGAATGAGACCTGGAATTTAGAAAGAAAAATAAAAGATGAAGGGATGGTTCAATACACAAAAATAGATTCAAAATCACATAGCATTTTATATTTCACAAAAATACCAAAATTCAAGAAATAAAAATACAAAAAGGGAAAAAAAGAAAATCAGATATAATAACCACCACTTTATGGACCATGTACTGCTACATGCTACAATATGATGAACCTCAAAAATCATCATGCAAATATGCATATATATATATATATAAACATAAAACTATATATTATATTACACATTACTTGAAACATCCAGGGCAAATCTATAGAGAGAGAAAGTAGATTTGTGGTTGCCTGGGGCTAGGGATGGGAACAGGGAGTTACTACAAACGGACATGAGACATCTTTCTGGCATGATGGAAATGTTCTAAAACTGGCCTGTGGTGATGACTGACCAAGTCAATAAATTTGCGAAAAATTACTGAATTGTACACTTTAATCAAGTAGACTTTAATGGGATATAAATTATACCTAAATAAGATTGTTTTTAAAAATGAAAAAAATATTATGCTAAATGAAAGAAACCAAACACATAAAAAAAAAATCACATGTTATGTGGATCCCTTTATGTGAAAAATTCAAAAACCACAAATCTATAGAGAAAGAAAATAGATTTGTGATTACCTGGGACTGGGGAAGGGAAAAGAGATTAACTATAAAAAAGGCACAAGGGAATCTCATTGGGCTGATGAAAATATCCTTAAACTGGGTAACATCGATAGTTATACACTACATTTTATAAATAAAATGAGAGCATTTTGTGGTATTAAATTATACCTCTGCTAAGTCGTTTTTAAAAATAAAATGATCAAATTGCATTAGAGTTCTTAACCTTTGTTGAGCCACGGACCAGTCTGTGGTAAACAGAAAAAGGAATAACACTATCCTGGAGGACTGAGCACCACTCTTTATTACCCACTGATAGACAACCTATAGATCTGAGGACACCAAATTAATATATCACTAAATCTCTAGAGCCCTTGCAACTTTGAAATTCCATGTCACCTCAACAGCAAAAGTACTAAGAATGACTACAGCCACCCTTTTCACACAAGACATAGACCCTACAAAAAAAAGAGCAAAATTCCTCTTCTAAAGCAATTATAGGAACATCTTTATTTTTCTGGTATCATTTTGGAATTTTCCATTTAATCCCTTCCTTCATTATGAAACCCTGATTTAGGGACCCAGAAGCATCACGACAGATATCTAGCTGGTCAAGGTAACATATGCCTGTAATCCCAGCCACTCACAAAGCTAAGGAAGGAGGACAGCCTGGCAGCTTCGTGAGACCCTGTCTCAAAATTTAAAAAAAAAAAAAAAAATTTTTTTAAAGGCTGAGGATGTAGCTTAATGGTAAAGACCCCCAAGATTCAATCTCCAGGAACCCCATCTCCCAAAACAGATCTAATTAGTTCATTCACTACACATCGAATACCCAACGTGTAGCAAGGATGTAGACCCATGAAGTGACTTAAAGTAAAATATATGATGTGTTTTAAATAAAATTTAGCCCAGGTTCTTTTAAGAGGTAAATAAAGAAGGGACCAAAAAAAAGAAAAAAAAGAAGGAGCTGAAGTGGTGGTAGCTTAGAGGTAGAGCACTCGCCTGGCATGATCAAGAACCCAGGTTTGAACCCCAGCACCACATACACAACTAAATGTCAGAACAAGAACCAGATGAAAAAATAAATAAAATTGATTCTTTCTCTTTCTTTCACACTCTCCCTCCCTCAGAAGAAGAAGGAGGAGGAGGAGGAGGAGGAGGCAGCCTTGTGCAATGGCACACACCATCGATTTGGGAGGCTGAGGCAGGAGGATCTCAGGTTCACAGCTAGCCTCAGCAACTTAAGAGAGGCCCTAAGCAACTTAGCGAGGCCCTGTCTCAAAAAATAAAAAGGTCTGGGGATGTATCTCAGTGGTTAAATGCCCCTAGGTTCAATCCCCTGTACCAAAAAAAAGAAGAAATTTAAATTTGACATTTCCTTAAAACACAGACACAGTGTGGTAACACTGACAAACTCAAAACATCTCAAATCTTCAGTTGCTCTTTCTTATAAAACTAATTTGAGGGAGGCAAGCTAGCAGAGTAGACAATTCTTCCTATGATACACAGGGGTCTGCTCATGTCAGCTGGATTGAGCCTCTGTTTAGCTAAACCCACTCCCTTTTGATTTCTAAGGTCACTTGAATTATTGTTGTCCAATAAACACTCCCCTCATCCACAGTCCCCAACCTCTCCCTGTCACTAAGACTCTGAGAATCTCCCTTTTGATTTCTAAGGTCACTTGAATTATTGTTGTCCAATAAACACTCCCCTCATCCATAGTCCCCAACCTCTCCCTGTCACTAAGACTCTGAGAATTACAATGCACAGTTGTGAAAGTTTTAGTCTCTGCCAACTAGTATTCCTGGACCTCCTTCAAATCTGCTCCACGCACAGCAGTCAGGTCTATCAGATTATATCATGTACCTGGCTGAAGTCCTTCAATAACACTTAAAATAAAATTCCAAAATCCTTACAATGTCAAAAAGGTCCCTTACAATGTCGAAAATCTGGCTCCCTTGTATCTCTCCATCCACACCAGCCTTTCTTAGGGTCCTAAAACTTATCAAGCTCTTTCCCTCTTCAAGGCCTTTGCATTTCCACATCCCTCAGTAGGGGGGAAAGATGTTCTTAGCCTCTTTTACCACTCACTTCTCATCCTTCAGGGCTCCACTTAAATGTCATTGCCTCAGAAAAATAATTTTTTCCTGAAATCACCCTAACTCATTCTCTATCAGAACATCTTATTTCCTCCCCACTACCTGCCAAAACCTGTTCTTCATTCTTTTTGACTACTTAGTTCGTGTCTACCTCCTTGACCAGCATGCCTGTTGCAAATTGAGTCTACCTTACACAGCAAGGTACCTGAAGCTACACACCAGCCAAGTTGGCACTCCCTGCGCACGGGAATGAACCTATTCCACAATCCCCGAAATAGGTGGCTCTGCCCACAACTCCAATATCCCATTTCTCCCTCTCTTCAAGACACATCTGTCGCTCGTGTTCAAGCGTCTATCAGACGTGTACACAAATCTTCCAGGGGCCCCTCAAACCCCACCCCACCCCTCCTCACAGGTGCACGCCTCAAACCTCCTCCCTTCCTCACACAAGCTCCAGCCCTGCGCTTTCACCACGCGCCCTACAAACCTCTGGCCCCACGAGTGCCCCTCCAATTTCTGCGAATGCTGCAATCCTCGAGCTCCCGCGGCTCCCTACGTTCCCGCGTGTCACCCGACGCCCAGAGCGGCGCCTCCCCCCTCAGCGGCGCCTGCTCTCACCGATCACCTCCTGCAGCTCATAATCGTCCCTGTTGATGGACCAGGGCAGGGCGCTCGAGTCCTCGGTCATGACGGCGGCAGAGGCTCTCGATCTTCCCTCAAACTCGCTGACCTCTCTCGACTCCTCGCTGCAAGTCTCCCCACCCCCAACCGCCGCTGCCGCCGCGCCCCCACCAACTGCCTCGGGAGAACAGCCGCGGGTCGGACAGCGCCCGGGCGCGGGGTCACTGCACCACCGAGCGGCAGACGTTCACAGTTCCGGCGGATCTCGCCTCCTGATCCTCTACGTCCAGCACTCCCCGGCCCGGCCCACGTCCCAGCCTCGGCCTCCGCAGCAGCCGCGACAGAGGTTCTCCTGGGCCCAACCCCTCTGTCCCGCCCTCCACCCGAGCCCCACGCACGAGCCAAACTTTCCCTTCTTCCTCCACCTGCCGGGACGCGGCGCGCTGACGTCACCACGCCGGTCACGCCCCGCCTCGGCCCCGCCTCTAGCTGCCATCGCAAGTGTGGCTGGATACTTAGCGAGCAAACAAAAAATCCGAAAAGGTATAAGTTGAGGGTGAAAGAAAGAAATACTTAGGAAGGAGTTCTTCAAGGACATCTGAAAGCCGAAGAGAGGATTAAAGAAAGAGGGAAGCGGAGGTTGCCACACTAAGCATGGCGACCAAAGTGGCCAAGTAGAGGGGGCGGAGCCAGTTCTACAGGCGGAGGCACGCTGCGGTCTCCGTCGTTGCGTTCATTGGTTGGTTTGAGAAGGAATGAAAAAGGCAACGGGTGTGTGTGAACGTCTGTCATAAATTTAGACCCGCCTGCAGGCTCTTGCCTTGTGTCTCCGCGTTAGGGCTCCATCCTTCGAGATACCCAGTACCTTGCTCCCCCTAACCCGTTTATCCGCAGTTGTGTAACGGCATAACCGTCACACCTCTGAGTCGTGCAAATTGCTCCTCAGGGTGTGGAGAAGCCCCAGGGAGCGGCTGGGTGGGGTCGCTTTCAAGTGTGGACAACCACCAAGGAGGATAAAAGGCCTTACGGCTCCCGGATGAAGTGGAACCGGAAGTATGCCCGGTGACATTTTTTTTTTCCAAGGCGGAAGTTCTCTGCTGCGTCGGACGCGGCGCGCCTTCGAGCTCTCTCCACAGTTGCGGACTCGAGCCCAAGTGAACACCTTCCTTGGAGGCCTCTAGAAGTCTGTACTTTTTCCCCGTGAGGCGGCTTGGGTTATTAAACTGAGACCAACCCACGCGGCTTGGGGTCGTTTCAGAGGCCTTGAATTTTGTGCACCCTCATTGAACCTGGTTTTTCTCGGGTTTACTAGGTGGGGCCTTTGAAGAACGCGTTTGGTAGAATGGCAAAAAAGAAAGCCTCAACTGATAGAGCCAGGTGCCAAACCGTTCTCAGCCGAACACCCGTCCAAACACAAACACGAGAAGAAAAAGACCTTCACCGAACTGTGCATTGGCAACCCTTCGCTGAGCCGTCCCTGACCGCGAAAGGTCACCTGGCGCGATTAGAGAACGCTTCGTGGAAGCGGCGGCAGTTTGCGACAGACTGGAGCGCTAACATGATTTCAGCAAATGGATATTGAGAGGCTGGACCTCTGCTCTGCCCGATGTCCAGAAAGTATAGTATACCCCTTGCTGTAGGCGTTGGTCCCAGGCATTTCTACTGACAACTTCCTTGCCGCCTGTGCTGCTGCTTTTCTTTTGCAGGGAGGAGAAGAGCTGCAGATGATGGTAAAGATTAGAAATTGAAAGACCCACAAAGCAGAAATAACTTGGGATTGTTGGGCTGTGTGGATCATGGACAGACATCAGATTTTTTTTTTCTCACCTCCTTGATGTATAAAGAATAGTATATAGACTTCAGGGAGAGATTTTGAAGACCTTCCTTCCTTCCTCTGTTCACCTTCCCTGCAAGAAAAAGAGCTACTAACCCAGTGGTGAAAAGTAAAGATATCATTTCGCCCACATTCTTGTTGGGCAGTCACTGTCGTCTACGTCCTCAACACGTGGATTAGTTGAGCCAGAACCTGCTCTGCAGATCTGGTCATTTTATTTCTCCTGTCTCTGACGTTCCCCCTATGGCCTAATAGAGGTTACAATCCCATGATTTTAATCAGCAAAGAACTGGTGGCTATTCTAGGCGAGAACCCAAACCTCAACCCCTTTCTCGGCTTCTGGAGTATCTTCCCATGAGAATGCTGCCGTAAACACAGAATACAGTGGTGACCAAGGCAGCTTTAGTTCCTCTTTTTGTGGAGCGTATGGTTTTCATAGAGAACAGTAAACAAATGTATAAACAAATAATTGTAAGTTACAAAATATCATACAGGAAAAGGCAATTATACTGTGATAAAAAAATAATTAGGAAGCCAGCCAGGCAAAGAGTGTTTTTAAATAAGGTTTAGAGATGAGATTTAGGCACATTTGAAGCTATTTACTAATACTTTTATTACAGTTATGCTGCTGGTTCTTGGATATGGTTCCATCAGTAATCATTTTGGGGAAGAGAAAAAAGGGAAGGTAGGGTGATTATGGACCCCTAACACTTTTATGAAAATTTCCCCAAATCCTACCCAGGATTCCTGAAAGTATGGTATATTTTCTTGGGGAGAGGGACCTTGTTTTTCCCCACATGTCAAAGGATTCCCTAATTTAGTTTTGATTCCCCCCAAAATCAGGCTCTGAGATTGACTGTGTTTTGGGTGCAAATAGTTTGTTCAGGAGGTAACTACAAGAGGTGCTATATAGGAATGGAGCAGTGAGACAGGAAGGGAAGGATAGTTGTTAAAGGGTACATTAACAAGGGGTTATTACTGTGTGGACACTGGGTTCACTCATGCTGGGAGCTACCTGAAAAACTGAAACACCTCAGAATGGTTCCACTTAACAGACAAGGAAGATGAAGTATTAGCCCACAAAAAACTCCTTTTCCTCTTTAAGAAGTGAACACCAGACATAGTGGCACATACCTGTAATCCCAGAGACTGGGGAGGCTGAGGCAAAAGAGTCACAAGTTCAAACCAGCCTCAGCAATTTAGCAAAACCCTAAGCAACTTAGCAAGACCCTGTCTCAAAATAAAATATAAAAAGGATGGGGATGTGGCTCAGTGGTTAGGTGCCCCTGGGTTCAATTGCTTGCACCAAAAAAAAAAAAAAAAAAAAAAAAAAAAAAAAAAAAAAAAAAAAAAAAAAAAAAAAAAAGAAGGAGTTACCCTTGAATTGGCATATAGCTCAGTGGGGGGTACTTGTCTAGCATGCAAGAGGTCCTGGATTCAATCCCCCAGACCCACCAAAAAAAAAAAAAAAAAAAAAACACTGCACCTCTGCCTAGCTTAGTGCTTAGAGGAGCAAACACCTAAGGTCAGAGAAAGCACACAGGCACCCATAGGCACTCCTCATGTACACTGAAAGCAACCTTCAGTAGGTCTAAAGACTATGAGCAGGGTGTAGACAGCATCTACTGTGTATAAACCTAAAAGATGAGAATCATTGTCTAGATTGAGAAACCAAGAATGGAAATGTATTCACACTTCACCTTCTTACTGCTGTCCCTAAGCAACTTACCTCCCTTGTGATTGATTTACACCTATGGAACAGAAGGGAAAAAGACCAGGGATGTCCTCAGTAATCACTGGTTGGTGGTTATAGAGCTATGATAATTCAAGTTTTATAGATTCTTCCGTATGTATATGTGTGTGTGTAGTACTGGGTATTCTACAGCCTTTTGTTTTGTTTTTTGTTTGTTTTTGTTTTGAGACAGGTTCTTACTGAATTGCCCAGTAATCTTACTGGCCTTGAACTTTGCAATTCTCCTGCCTCAGCCTCTTGAATAGCTGGGATTACCGGTATGTTTCACCATATGCCTGGCTTTATAGACCCTTTATTGAAAGTCTGAACATTAATGTGTACCATATGTGAGAAACCAAATAGTAAAAGGACAATTTTTATGTTGCTCTCATGGACTAATAATGGACTGTTAGAATCTGTTCCTTACCGTCAATCCCTTTATCACATGTCAGGTATAGTGTGATGTCATCCCTTGTTATGAGAACGGACAATAACCATACCTCACATAGGTGCTGTTCTGCTTAGTATCTGGAACAGTGCTATGCAATGGTACATACTCAGTCATGGTGTTGATTAAACAGAGTGTGAGAGTAGAAGCTTGGAATCTGGAGCCCAAGGAAAAACCAACATCTTGATAAACTCAGAAAATGAATATTCAAGATGACAGGAAATCAGGGTCTGCAAGACAGGTATGTGGGTAGATTATTTTGTCAGGGTAAATTAGTGCATACAAGGAATCTCATCATCAAGCTAGATTTGAAGCTAGAGATAAGCTGGCATCCTCCCAGCCTGATGAGCTCCAACTGAATTGAGCAGAAGATGGGAAATACCTGACTGAGGTAGAGTGGATTTCTAAGTGTCAACAACATTTCAACAGAATTTCTTAAAGGTTTAGTGTGTCTGTGCCAGCCATGGTGGTGCAGGTCTATAAGCCCAATTACTTGGGAGGCTGAGGTAAGAGGATTACATGTTCAAGGACAGTCTGGGAAACAGTAGATCTCATTTTGAAATAATATATTTTTTAAAGGGTGAGGTATAGTTCAATGGTAGAGTTCATGGGTTCCACCCCCCCCCACTACCACAAAAAAGAAAAAATAAGTAATATGATTAAAAATCTAATTCATTAAGATACTTATTGTAGCCAAGCATGCTTGAAATCCCAGCAACTCAAGAGACTGAGACAGGAGAATCACAAGTTCAAAGCCAGCCTCCACAACTTAGTGAGGCCCTAATTCTGGGGATGTGGCTCAGTGGGTAAGCACCCCTGGGTTTAATCCCCAGTACAAAAAAAAGATTCTTATTGTACAATTATTGTAATAAGGGAAAAATTGAAAACAACCTATTGAGTCCATTAATAGAGGAGTGGTAATTGTTTGTATATATTATATGGAATATCTCAGGATACATAAGAAGCTTGTGTGTTAGTGTAATTAATGCTAGCTTAAGTAACAACCTAAAAAATCTTTGTTTTCACACACATAAAGTCCAATTTAGACATTCCTGGTCTCCCTCCTCCAAGCAGAGAATCAAGAGATTAGGACTCTTTTCATCTTGTGGCATCACCATCTTCTAAGGCCTGTTCCCAATCCTCCACTAGATCCTCTGCAATCAGCCGGCCCATCAGTTGGAAGAACATTACAAATGTAAGTCAAGACTACAAGCTGTGTCCGTTACTTTTTTCCCATGTTGTACTGGCCAAACCCAGTCTTCTGACTCCATTCCAAGTCAAGGAAACTGGGAAATGGCTTCCTATGTGCTCAGGAAGAAGAAACTGATGGTGCTGGTGAGCAGCTAGCCAATTGCCACACCTGCTAACTTCAGTTGCCCACAGGCCAAGGGTACTGACTTGTTGAGGATGAGTAGAAAGACTCATAAGTAGACCCTTTGGTGTGTTTTGAAGTTGTATATCCAAATATTACCTGTTAAAAGGACAATTTTACATGACATTATATGCTAAGCAATTTGGAAAGTAATCATATAAATCATATTTTTCTTGATTAAATATAGTCTGACAAACAATATGCAGATCAGATGCTTTAAAAATGGAAGATAGTCAAGCATGGTGGCACCTACATACCTGTAATTCTAACTACTTAGAAGTCAGACAGGAGAGTCACAAGTTGAAGGCAACATAGGAAACCCAATTTCCAAAAAAACAATATCAGTTCCACAAAAATGTCTTGGGAGCCCATAAACATAAACCTTAGCCACATTAATAATCAAGAAAATGCAAATCAAAACTAAAATGAGATGATTTCAACCCTCATAAGATGGAAAAAAATTTAAAGCCACATAATATTAAGTGTTGGCCAAGATAAAGAACAGCAGAATCTACCATCCACTACTATTTGGAATATAAATTGACGCAAGGTCTTTGGAAAACAATTTGAAATTATGTAGCAAAGTAGAACCTATTGTGCCTCTACAGCCCAATAATTCCACTCCTAAATCTATACCTAAAATAAGCTCTTGTGCATATATATTCCAGTGATATCAGGCATGTTTTGCAATGACTAAAGATCAGGAGAACAAAATTGTTAAAATATTCATACAATGGATAATGTGGGGCAGCAGAAATGTACTGTACTACCATTATGTAAAACAGACAAATCTGAAAACAATGCTGATAGAAACAATGTAGCAGGATTAGGATAAAGTTCATTATAGAGCCAATGCTTTCAATTCCTCACCTTAAAAATAAATAACAGAGGGTTGGGGATTTAGCTTAGTGGCACAGCGCTTGCCTAGCATTCACAAGGCCCTGAGTTCAGTCCTCAGCCCTGAAAAAATAAATAAATAACAGAAGACCACATAAAGTACAATTCCATTCACAAAAGAAGACCAGAAGCAGGTGCAATTGAATGAACTTTTATATATTGTATACACATGAAGAGCAAGAAAACAAAAAATCCAATTTGGTTACAGGAAAAGAAGATGATACAGCCACAGAGCAGAGCACAGTGACACAAATGTCCCATTTCTCAAGTGCTCAAGTATTCACATGTTAATATGCTCTTTCTAGGTATGTTTTACAATTTGTGTAGCTTTGTTTCTCACATCACAGTAATGATTATGGCACCCACCCTCCAGCCCTTCCCCTCTTTCAAACCAAGATGACGGAAGTTTCCAACACTCTCCAGTCTGGCCTCACTGTGCTGCCTTAGCCTGTCTCTCAGACCATTCCTCCTTCCAAGAATGCCACTTCACTTTTGCCCCACCTGTCCAGATCTTGCTTTTCCAGCAGCAGCTGGCCCACCCTCCCCTCTTCTCCCCACCCACAGGAATGCTTTTTCTGAAATTGTTCCAGTCGTGAGGACAGTTTCAAGCACTGACTTCCTCTTTCTCTGGGCACTTAGCCTGTGCTGCCATGTACCCACAGTCTTTTCTTTTTGTGAATATTCTATATTTCAAATTAGGTTGTGGGTGGCATGTGAGAAGAATCTCTGAGGATATTTTATGCCTAGAAGTAAAGGATTTTTATGACATTTTGGGGGTTTTGCCAACCTTGTGCCCTGGGAGCACAAGGGCAGTCTGGAAATTTATGAAGAGCTGATTTTCTCCCCTTTTTTAGACGAATTGGCAAGATTTATGTATCAGTTTTTAACATTAGGAATATTAGAATCTCTGAGGGAGAGTAGGTATAATTTACAAAACATCCAGAAATACATATACCCATCAATATCTAAGCCAGGAACTGAATACTCATATGTAACTTCTGATAACTTGGTATCCCCCATTCTCGGAACTCAAGAACTAAATAAATTCAGACAGCACGAAGTATTATGCCCATTTTATAGTATAAATTCAGATAATAAGCCCAATGAAATCTTCATGGCAATAATTAAATCGCCAGGCCATGTGCAATATAAATACATCTATTCAGTAAAATAGCCTTCTGAGGTTTTTATGCTAGTTTTACAGATAAGGAAACAAACTAAAAAGGTTAAGAAACTTGCCTTCAGAAATCCCTGGAAATGCTGAGCATAGTACTTGTCTTATTTTGAGTGCTCAGTAAATATAGCTGTTATTTATCAGTTGGTGGGAACACAGAAAGAGCCTTTTGGAGACAAAGGTGAACAACAGTGCTACCCAGTTTGACTCAGGTCTGCTTACTCAGGAAAAACAGGTTTCAGCCACTATCTGCAGGATGTCACTCACTCTACATCACTGCTGCCTCACTGCTTGCCCAACTTCTTATTGCAAAATGTGATTAAGGAAATAAGGGCTTTCTCCTTAAGGGATTCCCAGTGGATAGTGAAGTCTTGTTTGCCTTTAGCATCCAACCTGAATGATTGGATTAGGGTTGTGGAGCTACAAATTAGAGAGTCCTCTGCCTGTCTGACCATTGAGTTGGAAATCTTAGAACACCAAGAAATAGGGACTAAAATGCCCCTCAGTCTTGATCAAATGCAATGTGTAAACATTTACAGATTATTCTCCATGTGCACAGTGTGACAATTTTTTTTTTAAAGAGAGAGGGACAGTAAGAGAGACAGAGAAAGAGACAACTTTATTTAGTTTTTCACATGGCCTTAGTTGCTCTGACACTTAGTTGTATACGTGGTGCTGGGGTTTGAACCTGGGTCCTCGTGCTTGCCAGGCAAGCGCCGAAACCGCTGAGCCACCGCTCCAGCCCACAGTGTGACAAATTTGACTAAAAGGGAGATCATCTTCCATCATCCAGAGCTGGGGCTGCTTCCCTGGTTAAGAGCAATGGATCATGACAAGAGGGATCCCCAGAACTTTAGAATGGAGTCTAATGTCTGACCTCCTCATTCAGTAGGCAGAATGTAGTATCCTTTTGGAAGTAACTTGGTATGTAATTCTTAGGTAAATACTAACCTAATTAACCTCCTCCTCCCAGGCCATCCCTACCTTTGAGTGTCTAGTGGGTCCAGACTGTAATAAAGCCCCATATTGACCTCCTTACACAGAATTATATGAAAGTGCCCTACAGATGTTTTGCCTAAGAACTTAACCCCTCCAGAGGCTAGGTAGAGAAAAAGCTTCCCAATGCCCCATGAAGACTTGAGGAATTACTTCAGAGGCTTATTCAGAGACTTGGCATGGAAACCCTACAGTGGTGGAACTTTGTGGCCTAAAGCAAATGGTTAGAACCACAGACTTCAGTTCTGGGTGCTGGCATTGCATTACATAAGGCCAAAGGAGGAAACCCACTACATCTCAGCAGGCAACACCTAGAAACTCAGGAGTCCAACCAGGCCAGGCACCCCATGGCAGAGCCTGAGGATAGTAAGGGGCCTGCTCACAGAGACTCAAGACAACCTCTTCTTGACCACAGGTAATATGAGCCTTCCTTTGCCATAATCCCAAGTAGCACCATAGCAAGGTGAAGAAAAAAGGAAGGAGACCTGAAAACAGCACCTAAAGAAGACCAAGTTACTACTCCTGAGATACGGTTGGAACCAAAAGAAGCTGATATGTAGTTAATAGACAAGTTTAAGACAAGTGGCTTCCTACCCAGCTGAACAGGAGCTCCTGGAAAAGATAAGACTTTAGAAAGCAAAGAAGCCACATTGTTTGTGTACCTCAGAATATTGGGGTGGGAAAATGTGCGTTTGTGCTCTAAATGTCTGTGCTTTAAACTCTAGGGCAGACACTAAAAATGTCCACTTACAGCCAACACTTCAGTGAAACTGGACAACCACAAAGTGAGAAGTAGGACAGGAAGAGGACCTTTGTGATGACAGCAGTAGTGAGCCAGGGCAGGCTATAAGCCCAAGGTTCAGTAGCAGGAAGGACAGGAGCCACAGCAGAAGAGGAAGGAGACCTCTGGTGGATGTGACCTGGCCACAGATACATGAGCAGGCAGGGGACTTGTGAGAACCCCATGTTGTCAGTACTCTTAATTGCTAGTGACAGAAAACCCAAACTCCATTAGGATTCCACACTCCTGCAATAGCAATGACCAACTAGAAATATCTATTTCTCTCTTCTCTCTCTCCCTCTCCTCTCTCTTCTCTGATATAAAAGTCTTAGTGTAAGCTTCCAGAGCTGATGGTTCAACTCCACAATGTCAGGGATCAGGATATTCCCATACTGCCACTGCCATCCCCAGCATGCAGATTTTTGGTCCCAACATCATACTCATGTTCCTTCAACAATGGTGAGTGAGGAAAAGAGAACACACCCAAATTTCTGCAAAGGTCACAAACTGAAAGTTACCCAAATCACTTCCTCTTATAGCCCATGGTCATAACTCAGTCACCAGACCATTCAAAGGCCTATTTGATGTATATATACATATATATGTGTGTATATATATACACATATATATATATATTTGATGTATATATGTATATATACACATATATATGTATGTGTGTATATATATGCACATATGTATTATATATATTTATTTATATAGTTAAATATATCTTTAAAATGCTGTTGCCACAAAGATGCTTTGAAACAACCAATCACAGGACATCAGTGACAGGCAGCAGTACACATTTAGTCCTTGTTCACTTATATCAGCAGACTGATAAAGAAGAAAGAGAAGACACAACCTACCAGGTTCAGGAATAAGAGAAGTGACATCATTCCAGGTTTTACAGATACTGAAAGGGAAATCAGAATACTACGAATAACTTTAGGTCAATAAATTTAACAACTGAGATGGAATGGATAAATTTTTTGCAGACAACAAACTATCAAAGCTTACTTGAGTAGAAACAGACAACTTATATTATTCAAATGCTTCAGTTTGTAAGCTGGGCGTGGTGCCATATGCCTACCATCACTGGTACTCAGGAGGCTGAGGCAGGAGGATCCTAAATTTGAGGCCAGCCTGGGCAACTTAGTGAGACTCTCAGCAACTTGGCAAGACCCTGTCTCATTTTTTCTTTCTTCCTTCCTTCCTTTTTTTTTTTTCAATACTGAGAATCAAATCCAGGGGTGCTTTTACCACTGAGCTATGTCCCCATCTCTTTTTATTTTTTATTTTGTGAATAAGGTCTCACTAAGTTGCCCAGCTTGGACTCCAACTTGTAATCCTCCTGCCTCAGCCCGCTGATTAACTTGGATTACGACTATGTGACACCACACCTGTCCCTGTCTCAAATTTTATTTTATTTATTTTATTTTTTATTATTTTAAAAATTTTTTAACAGAGAGAGACAGAGACAGAGAGAGAGGCTCAATTTTATTTAGTGTTTCATGTGGCTTTCATTGCTCCGACACCTTGTTGTGCACATGGTGCTGGGATTCAAATTCACGTCCTCGCACGTGCCAGGCAAGGGCTGTAACCTCTAAGCCACTGCTCCAGCCCCTTGTCTCAAATTTTAGAATGGGCTGGGGTTATAGTTTAGTGTGGTAGTGCTCCTGGGTTCAATCCCAAGTACCTCAGAAAGAGAGAGAGAGAAAGAGAGACAGAGTTTGGTTTGAAGTTAAAATCCCTCCCACAAAGCAAAAGGTGCTGCAGTCAGATGAGGGTGGTAGAGACAAGTCCTTGCTGTGGCACCTTGGGAGAGAGGCTCCTTCCAGGACACCATGGACATTTTGTAAATTGGCCTAAGGAGTTGGAACCAGAATGCTTGTGAATGAGGGCAACTGAGGTCCCCAAGTTGTGCCATCCACCATGTCTTCCTAATGATTTAGTCTCTTCCACAAATGCGTAGGACATGAATATGGTCACACTCTGCAGATTGCAAAAAGTCCAGCCATATATTTATCCCCTTGGTTTCCTTGTCACCAATCTTCTAATCTGTTCTTTGCAAATCCCTGATCAGCTGGACCACTTATTAGTCACTGCCCTTGAGTCAAGTCAGATCTGGACCTCTGGTAGATATGCAGTAGAGCTGTCTACTGGGAGGCATCCCCTCACCATGGGCTTTTGAAGCCACCACAGAGTGAGCTGGGTAAATAGCTGTCACATCTGCCTGGTTCCAACATACTGCCCAGATTCCTTTCAGAAAGAAGCCTGTGCTTTCTCTCTCTCTCTCTCTCTCTCTCTCTCTTTCTCTCTCTCCATTAAGTGATCAGGTCTGTTCCCTTTGGGACACAGGTGGAGTGCTGGAGGTGACATAGGCAGACAGTGGGGCTGCATGTGAGAAGAGGTCACTGTGCCTTTGCACCTGCCCCGTGTACACCATCTCCATTGCACAAGGGCAGGCTGAGGTGCCTGTCCAACCTGATGGACCAGTGCACCAGGTAACACCCAGGTCAGGACAGGTGCTTTGGATTGAACAACTATCCCCCAGCCTTGCCCTCCTTCTATGCACCACCAGTGATCACTGGCGTACTTGTGAAGTTATGTCACACTACAGGTTGCCAGGGTGCCAGCAAGGAGGCTGTTTCTGCCCTCAAACACACAAGTAACTCAATTCCAGAATCCTACTTTAAGGCTACTCCTGACGCCAATCATTGTGCCAGTCAGGGGCCAACAGGAAATGAACGCATAGTCAAAATGGATAATCTGAGGACAGTTTCATAAAGGAGCTATTTGCAAAGGCAAGGGCAGGGTGAAGGGAAACCAAAAGGTCTGGTAGAGTACTCCAGGGCTAGTGACCTCGGGAAGTCATGATCACCCAGAACCCTGAGGAAGCCAGTAGGGTAAGGAGAAGTCTACCTGGAAGCAGCTGCACCTTTGGTAGAGAGAACTTGTCCAAAGGTGTCAGTAACCCCACAAGAGGGTAACTACCCTGACCTCATTCACTTCTTTCTCTCTAATCTTTTGCTGGTTCCACCCCAGGCCCAAGCCCAACAGCAAACCAGAGAGCAAGGGGAGCCTGTTGCTGTAATCCGTAAAGGTCAGTGTCTTGGGGCACAGAGCCTGCTAAAGAACAAGAGGAGGAGACGTGGAGGAGAAAAAAGACAATATTAGCACTTTAGCTGAGTTGAAACAAATGGGGAATTTGTTGGCTCATATACCTGAAAATCCCAGCAGTAAAGTTAGAAGCAGGGGCTCACATGATGTCAGCAGTGCCAGACACTGGAAACTTTGACTCAATGACAAGAGAAATAAAATCAAGTCAGGCAAGTACAAATATATAGACAAAGACTTTATTGGGATATCCTCTTGGGAAGAGAAACTCAGCTTAGACAAGAAGATATCCGCCTGACTCACTAGAACTACAATAAAAGAAGGTAGTATTATTGTATTGGCTGCTTGGATGGGTGAGGTATAGAACTGTTACCCTGAAGGAAGTCAAAGCCCCCTGACTCTAATGATGCACCTGGTCATGTTTGAGGGTGGATAAATGAGAAACTTCATCTCTGACAAAGTAAAGGTTAAGGTGGGACCTTTTAGTGGCTGTCAAGTTATGAGCCTAGGCCCAGGTTTTGCTACTTGGCCTGTCTACCTAATGATCAGTATCTGGTTTGCTTCTATTTTAAGGTTTCCTACATAGGCTGCCCTATCAGGCTCCAAAGTGGCTTTATAACTCAGCCTTTTTTTTTTTTTTTTTTAAGAAAGAGGGACAGTGAGAGAGAGAGAGAAAGAAACAACTTTATTTAGTTTTTCACATGGCCTTAGTTGCTCTAACACTCAGTTGTGTACATGGTGCTGGGGTTTGAACCCGGGTCCTCAAGCTTACAAGGCAAGCTCCGAAACCGCTGAGCCACCGCTCCAGCCCATAACTCAGCCTTTTCCATTCATACCCACTTGGATCTGTCAAGGGCTTCAATGTGTCTCATTAATTTTGACAAGGTCTCATGTTATGCTTGAACCAAAGAGTTCAAGGAGGGCTGCTTCTTGGTGTAGGTCTGTGTCTGGAGCTGGGGATAAGGAAGGTCATTGCAAGGAACCTAAAGGAAGAGGAGGATTGTTGGTGCCAAAATGCCACCACCCTATAACTCTTTGCATGTATGGAGTGGAGCTTCTCAACCTTTCTGCACTTATGAATACTAAGGGACCCTACTAAAGTATAGAATCAGATAGATTAGGTCTGGAGTGGGACCTAAGAGTCCTCATTTCTAATAGAGGATGTCAGTGCTATTGGCCCAGGGACCATACTTTTAACAGCAGGATTCCACAAAAACTCAGTAGAACTACTGTACTGATGATTGACGTCCCACTGGCCACAATAGGGATTGAGCACTTAAAATGTGGGTGCTCCCAATGGAGATGTGCTGAAAGCATAAAATACACACTGCAGTTTTAAGAGTCCATTTGAGGAAGTATTGAGAACATAGAGAAAGTACAAATAATGCCTTTAAAAAATATGAAAGTGACTGGAGCAGTGGCTTGGTGGTTCTAGTGCTTGCCTGGCATGAACAAGGACCTGGGTTCAAACCCCAGCACCATGTACAAAACTAAGTGTTGGAGAAACAAAGGCTAGATGAAAAACTAAATAAAATTTATTCTCTCTTTCTCTCCCTCTCTCTTTCTCTCTTCCTCTCTCCCTCTCTCTTTAAAAAAAAAATGAAAAAGAAAATCTCAATTGTTTTCATATGGTTTACATGTGGAGATGTTATTTTAGATGCTTGTGCTTTCTTTTTCTTTTTTTTAATTGAGAAATTTATTATTGAACAACCATACAAGTTTTTAACAAAATAATATAAAATGTGTATAGATTCTGGATATTAGATTTACCCCCAGGAGTGCCCCCCCATTTACCCACCCTTATCCCTCCCTTCCCCTTCCCACAATATCTCTAAAAAAGTATTATGTTGTATAACATTACACCTTATCTGGATTTAAGACATGATAATAGACCACCTTTCTCAATGGCCAGGGTCTAGATCCAGCCTCCACAGATGAGTGGAGACATTAGACCCTTGGATCTCTGGGTTAAGCTGATTTTAGATGCTTGTACTTTCAATGTGGCTACTAGGAAATTTTAAATCACATTTATGATTAATTCCTTTTCTATTGACTAGTGCTACACTAGAATGATAATTCTTGAAGTAGATGAGGCTGACACTCTGAACCTACATTCATTTCTACTTGGGATAAGAACTAGGGGAGCCCAATAGCTGCAGAGAGCACAGGAGACTTCCCTCCAGGCTCCTTGGTCTCCACCCTTCCTCAAGCCCTCAAGATTGGACAGGGCAAATGGAATTCATGCATACATCCTTGGGTCAGGGGCCACCCCGTTGTACCCAGCAGGGTTTGAGCTGAGGAAAGAGGAAATTTGGAGACCACAGAGTCATTCCTGACAGTCAGCATCACTTCCTTTCTCATTTTTGTTTGAGTGACTGCCTGAAGCAGAAAGTGCCACCATGCTGCTCTACTTCCTTAATCCACCTTGCTGCTGCCTCCACACTGGCCTCTCATGCTGAGGCTCAGCAGCCCTGCACTGCCCAGGTACAGTCCAGGGCCCTGTTGCAGCCTGAATTCCTGGGGCCCTGGTCATCTCTGACAAATCTGGAGGTCTTGTCCCACTGGTCTTTTCTCTCCAAATATGCCTCCTGCTTTCTGATCTATTTATATTATTGTTTCTGCTTAAATCTCCTTCTCCTGCTCTTGGCCTCTACCCTGTCCATTTCATCATTTTTCAGAGCCCACCTCAGGGCCATTTGTGTCCATAGGCCCTTTCCAGGCATGCAGCTCAAAGAAGCTTGTCTTCACTTGTAGGACCTGCAGTTCAGGCACAAGTCAGACCAGCCTCTGCCATGGCTTCACCGTCCGACTTCTTGAGGGATTCGGGTTCCTGCTTTGAGCCTTGATTCTCCCATTGGGTCTTGATTTCCTTGAGGACAGAGCCTTCACATTCTCCCTTGGTTAAGACCAATACAATAAGTAGCTCCTTTAAAAACAAGTTCATGGAGTTGGGGATTTAGCTCAGTGGCAGAGCTCTTGCCTAGCATGCGCAAGGCCCCCAATTCGGTCCTCAGCCCTGAAAAAAACAAAGGGAAAAAAACCAAGTTCATGAAATGGAATGGGGTTTAGAAATAGTGCTTTTATAGATGCATAAATATATGTTATCAGTGGTCACTTTTATAATGGAATATTCTTCTAAAAAAATATGATGGAGCCAGGCATGGAGGCCCATGCCCATAATCACAGTGGCTCCAGTAGCTGAGGAAGGCAGATTGCAAGTTCAAAGCCAACCTCAGCAACTTAGCAAGGCCCTAAGCAATTTAGTGAGACCCTGTTCTCAAAATGAAAAATAAAAAGGTTTGGGGATATGTGGCTCACCACCCCTGGGTTCAATTCCTGATATCAAATTTTATATATGTATATATATATATATATATCATAATGAAAAACTAAGCCTTGGTCATTGTTTAGGCACCCAGAAGCTTTGGGTTTTATTTTATTTATTAACAATATTTTTAAAAACTTATTTTTAGGTAATTGTAGATTTGCAGGCAGTTGCAAAGATATCTGGAGGAAGTCCCTTTATCTTTCACACAATCTCCCCCAGTGATCTGTTGAATAACTGTAGGACAATGTCAAGACCAGAAAGGGGACTTTGGTAGAACATGCATGTGCAGCTCTGGGCCATCTTATCAAATGGGTAGAGTCAGTCACACCACAATCACAATCCTCAAGGATCACCACCCTACAGCTCTGCCCCGCCCACCTAGTCATAGTCACACCCTCCCCTGCCTAACTATCCTGAGGCCCTGGCATCTCAGGTCACTTCCCCATCTCTGTGATCTGGGTCTTGTTGGGAACATGTTAATTTAGGTTTATTTGTGGCTTTGTGAGAGCATCCCTAGGATTTTGGTAGCTCTGGACAGAATATTCCCTGTAGCTAAGGTGTCACAGTTGTGCCTGTGTCCAAGTTGTACCAGCCTGAGTGGGGCAAGGAGGCCTCTGCTCCTTTCGGGCCTCTTTTTTTTTTTTTTTTAAATTTTATTTTTTGAACAACCTTACATGATTTTAACAAAATAATATAAAATGTGTATAAAATGTGTAAATATTTTGGATATTGCAATTATCTCCAGAAGTGCCCCCCCCTCTTTCGGGCCTCTTGACTCTCCCTGCATATCATGTAACTGTCTTGCATATTTCCTCTACATGAATTGAAGCCACATCACAATGCACAGTGCTTAGGACAGTGAGCTGGTGGGGTTTGATCTTCTGAGGAAGGAGGAAATTCCCGGGACCCCACAGTTAGTCATTTCCTTTCTCTTTTTCATTTGTGAATTTCCCTGAGGCAGATATTACCGTTGCACTTCTCTTCCTTAATCCATCTCACAAGCAGCCACTAACTGGTCTATGCTTGTGAATTTAGGGATAGAATGGTATATAAGTCTCCAATCTGAGCAACAGACAGGAAATAGACTGGAGACAGGCGTGGTGGCATAGGTTGTAATCCCAGCAACTCAGGAGGCTGAGGCAGGAGGATCACAAGTTCAAAGCCAGCCTCAGCAAATTAGTGAGGCTCTAAGCAATTTAGCAAGACCCTTTCTCAAAATAAAACATAAAAAGGCTGGGGATATGGTTCAGTGGTTCCACACCCCTGGGTTCAATTCCTGGTTTAAAAAAAAAAAAGCCATAAAAAACAAAACAGAAGGGGCTGGAGTGGTAGCTTGGCGGTTACGGCGCTTGCCTGGCATGCATGAGTATGCAAGTTCAAATCCCAGCACCACATAGACAATGAAATGTCTGAGGAATGAAGATCACATGAAAAACTAAATAAAAATTACTTCCCTAAAAGAAAAAACAAAAACAAAAACAGAAGATAAACTGGAAAAGAATTAACAGGTAGAGCTTCCAGAACTCAAGGAAAGGAAAGGACTTTGGACTTGCCCCTATTTTTACTTTTTCATTAGTTCTTTCTTAATGTCCTAAGATTCCTTCTGTCATTTCCTTTTAGTTTCAAGAACTTTCTGGGGGCTGGAGGGGTGGCTCAGCAATAGATGCCTGGCATTCAGGAAGACCTAGTCAAACCCCACCATCATATACACAATCAAGTGTCTGAAAAACAAAAACCAGATGAAAAAAATAAAATAAAATTGACTCTCAAAAAAAAAAAAAACTGCCTAGAATGTGCAAGGTCCTGAGTTCGATCCTCAGCCCTGAAGAAAAAGAAAAAAACAAAAACAAAAAACTTTCTGTAGCTCTTCTTTTAGGGTGGGGTTGCTGTTTTTCATAAGTCTTGCAGATTTCCATCTGAGAATGTCTTGATTTCCTCTTCATTTTTTTCCTTTCTTATTTTTAGAGAGTGACAGAGAAAGATAAAAATTGATTTTATTTATTTTTTCATCTGGTTTTTGTTTTTCCAACACTTAGTTGTGTAAGTGGTGTTGGGGTTCCAGCCAGGTCCTTGCACATGCCAGGCAAGTGCTCCAACTGCTGAGCCACTGCTTCAGCCCTTTCCTTTTCATTTTTGAAAACCATTTTTACTAGATGTAGGATTTTGATTTGACAGGTCTTTTCACTCAGCACTTGAATGATGTTGAGCCCCTACTTTCTCACTCTCACAGTTGCCGAGTGGAAACCAGAGGTTGTTCAGATATTTCTAAGACACCGTTTGTTGCTTTCAAGATTTTTTTCTTTGTCTTTAGTTTTCAGAGTTGGACTATGATGTGTCTGGTGTGGCTTTCTTTGGTCTCATGTTGGTTTGCTCACTTTTTTGATTTATGCCTTTTGTCATTTTTGTAGTTTCAATTATATTTTTTAATACTTTTTTAGCATCAGTTTCTTTTCCTCTTCTTTTCAGACTTTGGTGGCATACAAACTAGATCTTGTACATAGTCTCACAAATTTCTGAGACTCTGTTATTTCTTTTCCAGTCTATTTTCTGCCTTTGGTTCAGATTGGGTGCACTTGGTTCTGCCTGCTGCCCTGTTGAGGCCTGATCCCACCAGCAAAAGCCTGGCTATCTAGAAGCCCATGCCAAGCCCTCGGGAACCCACCTGAACAGCCAGCTTCTCTCACCGGTGAGAAGGGTACCCAGCTAACTTACTGCTTCCAAACTCCTTATGTGTATGTGGGCACGTGCCACGCACACACAACACCTTCCCAAAATAGAATATTTTTTATTATAAACTTAGAACAGAGAAAAATAAATGACAAACACAGGCATTTCTCAGATATCTTTGAAATTCTCACAAATCATATAAAACAGGGGTAGGTGATGCTTTCTTGAAATTGCTATAAAATGCCCAATATCAACGGGGACCGGATGCAGGCAGCAAAGTGCTTCCATTGAGGTCATGCAGTCAGCAGCCTCTATTCCTTCCTGGGATCCTACAGGAAGATAACTTGCCCAGCCTAGCCAAGGTGGACCCATTTTCTATTGGACTTAGAGCCTTGTGATCTGCCCTGGGACCCTGACATTTTTACCCTCTTGGAAAACTTGAGGGGAAGGTACAAACTGCCTTGAGAAGAGAAAAATGCCCATGCCTGCTATGTTAGTCCAAGCAGCTCTCCTACTCTGTCTGCCCTTTCACTGAAGGTAAAGGCTGACACCATTCCAGACTTTGGTTTCAATGAGTAGGGAAAAGAGAGAAAAGGATCAAGAGCACCCATTCTTTTCCAGGGAGATTGTTCAAGCCCCCTTAATGGTGGGTCTTTGCCATGCAGCCATCCCTGGAAGCTGTACCCAGTGAAACATGTATGCGCAGATGTTCCTGCGTGTAAAGGTGCATGAGTGAGCTTGTATGTGCCCATGTGGGGAAGATTATGGGTAGCCATGTGATGAGGTTTAGGAAAGGATGCTTCTGTGTGGCTGCTGTTTATCAGCGAACAAGGCAATGGACATATAGGAAGTCGAAGGGAAGCTCTCTGAGGGTGACCCAGGGAGGAGGACTTTCTGTTGACATAGCACCAGCGACTCAACCAACCCCGGAGTCCCTATCTGATGATATGTCAGAGGCCAAGCAGAATTGAGGAAAGCACACGTGCATCTGGTTGAGTGGAAGTAAAAAGCAGCCCCAGTTGCTCAGGATGGTCTCTTGGGGATTTGTCACCAAAGAGAAGGTGGGACAGAGACTGGGAGGAATCAAAGATATTACTGAAAGAAAGCCCATTAGAAAATCAGGTTCAAGATAAGATCTGCTACAAGGATCAGCGAGCTTCCTTGACTACCATTTGGAGAAGAAGAAAGGGTTTGTGAGGTGGCAAATAAGCACCACTGTGGAAGCTGCTGCCCCTGAAAGCCTGTGATCCCATTAGTGGCCAGTATGTGGTCCAGTAACAGTCTGCTCTCCCTCAGCTAAGACCATCTCCTCCAGGAGAATAAGAGCAATGTGACCTTTTCCTGCAGTGATATGAACACAGCCTACCACCCAAACCCCACATGATACTGCTCAGGAGGAGAATGTGAGGTGGAGGATACATGAATGGCTCAGAGGTGACTTGGGTGCTTCTCTTCTTACTTAGGGCTGACCCTGGTTTTCACCACCATGGCGGATAACCCAGCAAGTGAAGGTTAGATTATACCACTCTTAGTGGTGGTTCCATCAGGACAAGATAGGTGGTGTCCACATGATGTCTGATAGCTGCAGATGTGTCTGTGGAGTTGGCACCCATAGGAACAGAGAGGCGAGTTGAACAGATTCCCCCTACAATCCCAGAAGGAGGCAGCCACAGAAGCACATGGACAGGGAGACAGAGGCAGGCACCAGGGGTCCCAGCATCATCTTCAGGGCATGGACAAGGCCCTGGCAAGGCGGGTCCAGAACCAGGACTGGGTACAGGGGTTGGTGTAGTCGCAGACGGTGATGAACCGCAGGATGCTGGGGAACTCCTTCTTCATCGCCTTGTACTTGATGGGGATCAGGCGCTTCTGATTGGCACCTGCAAGCCAAGTGATACAGTGCTTTCACAGGCCGTTGGTCCATTGTGGGGCAGACCCAGTCCTCAGCTCAAGTGCTAACATCAATCCTCCCCCAGCTAGGTACCATAACACCTGTTCATTCACACTGAGGCACACAAGCTGAGGTATGCAGAGACCTGCATCTGGAGGCCCAATGACTCTCTTCCCTCTGGTCAGGGCAGGACTGAGCTTACCTGGAGAGAGGCTGAGTGCAAACTTGGTCTGGAAGTCACATTCCTTGCTCTGCAAGTAATCATCTGATACCACCACCACCATCCTGCGACACCTTAGAGAGAGTGGGCAGGCTGCAGATACTGTGGAAACTTATTTGAGAATATTCCTAGGGACAGCCTCAGGGGGGTTCACTGTGACTGATATAGACAGGGCCAGTTGACAGAAAAAGCATCTGGACCCTTGATCAACTCTTTATGTACAGGCCCACCCACTGCTAGGTCCCTAGATCACCTCTTCTCAATGAGCTCACTGGCAATGGACCAGACACAGGTGCCTGGCAGGACATCACGGTCAGACACGCACAACTTCAGCCGATATTCTGTCTGTTCCAATTGCCGAATCATCTCCTGCACAAACTGGATGTCGCTGGGGCAATAACAGATGAAGGCATCAAAACATTCTGGCACTTTCCCTGGGGGCAGAGCACAATGTGATGGTCAGAGTGCAACAGAAGCTATGAAGGAGCCCAGCCAGGATTCCATCACCAGGCAACCTGGACCTGAGCTCCCAAGATGGTACAACTCCGAGAAAGTGCCCTTCTCAGTTGAGGAAAGATAAGGCCCCTGGTCACCAAGCCCTGGGTTAGCCATCACCACGCATAAGAGTCTCAGAGCAACACAGAGATGGGACTTGTAATAACCCCATTTTTCTTTTTTAATTTGGTAGTGAAACCCAGGCTCAGAAAGGTTAACTGGTTTGCCCAGAGACCCACAACCCATCTGTATCCAACATACAGGCTCTGCACACCATAATCCTGTGGTTGTGGCCCACTTGTCTGTGCCTTGGGAACAATATTGGGCCCTTACCCATTGGGTCATCAAGAGTGGTGATGCCTGACAGCTCCTCTGTCCGTGGGACACTGCTGTCTACTCTGGCCACCTGTAAGGGCTTCTCAGACTCCTGTTGCTGCAGCTTCCAAATGTACTTTTGGCAATCCTCCTCTGTGGAGAAGAAACAGGGTGTGGCAGCTTACCCACTCCTCCACCCACAGTCAGGATCCAGCCCTGCCCCACCTTCTCTGGCTTTTATGGACTCTAGGCCTGCTCCAGCTGCTGGAGACATGGGCAGCTCCACAGCTCTGACTAGATGAGCATGTACACGTGCACTGCCCCTGACACACACACTCCAGGGATCTGACTCCTTTCAAGGGAATGTCTGCGGTGTTCTGGTCATCTGGAAAGCCAATGTCAGGCATGGGTCTCTCTGTGCCTTGTCCTGGACCTCATGCCTAGGGCTCTGAAAATGGAATGAAGATCTTCTTTTAGGATCCATGGCAGATGTAAGCAGGGGACTGGCATGTGAGGAGGTCTGATGACCTAGGGTTATGTGATGGCAGAGACCCCAAACCAGCAAGGAGTTCCTGTCTGTGGGCAGCTGGGTCTCTTGTGCAAGTGCATTACCTGATTGCCAGTGAACAGGAGGGGCTCATTTCCCAGACTTCAGGTTCCTAGACCATCAGTTTCTAGTCCCTCACCTGTTCAGTGGCTCTACCATAGCTCAGAGGCTCCAGAGCAGCCCGAGACTGACACCTGGCCCAACCTGAGAGCCTTTGCTAAGTTCTTCCCCTATCTTCTCTGCCTCTCAGGGCTTTTGCAGCCTTTCTGTCCCTTCATTGTCAGGGATATTGCCAAGGAACCTAGTTGCTATCCCTCTTCAGGCTTCTCCAGCGTCCCGTGCCCTAGGGAACCAGGGTCTGTAGGGCAAGGTTGGCTGTTCAGGCCTGTGAAAGTCAGCCTTTCCCACCGCGGTACAAGGCCTCACCGATGCTGGGCTCCAGCTCCTCCAGCACGTCGTCGCGGCCCAGCGTGGCGAGCAGCTCCAGCAGCCGTCCTACGCAAGCGCCAGGGCGGCCCTGCCAGGCGTCCAGCAGGCTGCCGGTAGGGTCCGGGCGCGCCTCCAGCTGCCTAATCTCCAAGTACTCGAAACCCATCTCCTCCGCCAGCACCGTCCAGTCGGCGGCCACAGGTGTCCGCACGTTCAAGAAAAGCGACAGGCGGCGCCGCACTCGCACATTGAGTGCAGCAAGGGGCAGGGAGAACGAGGTAGAAGTGGCCCCGGGCGCGGGCCTAGTAGTACTAGGGTCTCCTTCAGACATGACGGCGGCCGCCCCGGAGCCGTGGCGCAGCCGGGTCGCGTCGCTAGTCTGGCTTCCTCCTTCTACGGCTCCCTCCCTCGGCCCCGTCTGCTTTCGCTTTCTGAGAAGCGCCGCCCTGCCCTACAATCTGGAGGCTCCCGCGGCGGAGCCAAGTTGGAGCGCCCCACCCCTGACTTGGCAGTCTCGGGTGCGGTGAACGTGGGAATCCGGAACCTGCTTTTTGAGTGTTTTTATTGCGATTCTGGGAAACCAACCCAAGGCCCTTCCTTTCCTATACAAGGAAAGCGCTCTACCACTGAGCTATAGCCCCAAACCTGCCCCCCTTTTAATTTTGAGTCAGAGTATCGCTAATTTGAGCGGGCTGGCTTGGGATTTATGATCCTCTTGCCTCAGTCTCCCCAGTATCCGGGATGACCGGCGTGTGCCTCCACACGAAGCAGAATCTGCCTTTTGAGATCTGGGTGGGTCCACTGACCTGTGCTCCGAGGTCGGTGGGAGACCAGAAAGGATGACCCTATGGGGGAGGGCGTTGTAGGAAATCCGCCTAGCTCTACGGGATCAGATGGTGTCACGTCCTTTCCATTGGCGATCTAAGAGGTTCATATGGTCCTGCCCTAGACGATGGTGGAAGGGGATAAGGAGAGTCACCAGGTTTGCCCTCCCTGGTTTCTGGGGGAGCACACAATCTTGCCAGTAGGAGAATGGGGAGAGACCAGTTCTGCACTCAGAGGTGGCAATGGAAAAGGACACACGGTCTTAAGACTGAAGGAGGCTATGACCCTGCTCTCAAAAGGAGCCCGTCCTTGGTGTGCCTGGGGAAAACAGTACTGCTCCCCAGAGCCTCAGGGAAACACATGGCTTCGCCATTGTCATTCAAGGAATATTTGGTCCAGATCTTGGTTCGTTTCATTCATTCTACAAGTTTTTATCACCTACTATATGTCAAACACATTGCAGGCTTGCAGACACAGCATCCTCTCTGCTTGGTGTGGACCCCTCCTGGTGGAGAGGATGGGCACTAATCAGATCATCCCAAACCGTGTATAACTGGTATAAGTGTGAAAGTGTGAGACATTCTCTCAAGTTAGAGAGCCTGTCACACCCGCATCTTTGAAAATCTGTTCTCAGCGCTGGCCAAGAATCCCCAATTGCCTAGTTCTGGAACGATTTCCCGAGAGAACCCGACCCCTTCGCAATAGTGCTGGGAGCACGCTAAGTTTTTAGCGCCTTGGGATTGGGTGCTGGGACCCGGGACTAAGAGGGGAAGCAGGAATTAGAGTCTCGACCTCCTCCCGCCAAAGCAAGAGGCGGGCTCCAGGTGGTGGTCAAGCCTTCTGTCTGGCGACGGGCAGTGGACAGGACGTTGGAGGAAGGGGCTTCAGTTTGAGAGCCGAGTTATTTCAAGAAATTTACAAAGCTCTGGGAACTCGCCTCAGTGTGGCTGCAAAAGTGCGAAGGGTGGTGTTTCCAGACCGCATTTCTGAGTGACGCTTCAGCAAGGGCTGCATCTTGATTGATGGTCCTTGGTCATGGTAGGCGGGACTTTGGGTGGAAAGAGCTCCCAGGCTGTGCCTGGGGGCCCGGCTTTGGAGGGCGGGGACAGAGGGGCGTTTCTGCGCCTGCGCCAGAGATAGCTTTTAATTTCCGACTGTCTCTGTATTGAGTCCCAAAACTTGTTATTCATCCCTGCGGCGTGATGTGGAGGCTGCAGGTTGTTCTGGGTCATCTAACTGGGCGGCCCAACTCCGGCCCCGCGGTGCGGGCCGCGCCGTGCTTCAGTGGCTTCCCGCCGGCCTCCGCAGCGGATGTGGTGGTGGTGCACGGACGGCGCACCGCGATCGGCAAAGCTGGACGTGGCGGCTTCAAAGTGAGGCCCCCGGGAGCTGGCGCCTGGAGTGGGGGTTGGGGTACTTCATCTGTTTGGTAGCGCCAGGGCCTCAGGCGATCGGCACATGATCTTTCTGTCCCTACGGTGGGTGATTCACCGAAGCTGCGCATCCCACTGCAGGACACCACCCCAGACGAGCTTCTGTCAGCCGTCATGACCGCGGTTCTCCAGGACGTAAAGCTGAGACCTGAACAGCTGGGGGACATTTCCGTGGGTGAGTGCATCCCCCAGGCACTGCGCTGGGGCCTCTCCATCTTCCCATCCCTCCAAAGTCCTGCTCCCACGTCTCCAATCCCTGAGTTGTCCTGAGGGGAGCTATGGAATCCACTGTCTTAGATGTGATCTTCTCCTGATGGTCGAGTCGACCTGGACACTTTGCGCCTCTTCCACGTGCATTCTGCCTATTAAGAATGAGAAAAACAGGAGTTCCAAATGCAGACATTCTAGCCTAGGGGTTCTAGGACACTCTGGGAGGTAGACCAGAGTTCTCTATGTGTCCTGTCTGTGCCAGGACAGAAGAGAATGTCAAAAAACATCTGGTCCACCCCATCCTTTGCAGATGGAGAGATTGAAGCCCAGCAAATTCAGCCCAGAGCTAGAACGTGAACCTAGGGTTTGGACCTTCAGGCTAACCTTGGTTTTCACTCCTACACCCGTTTCTCTGAAATACAACATAGAATGTGACACAGTTTCATCCATCAGATGCCAGCACTAGGTCAGGACTCACTGCTCCTCCTCTCTGTAGTGACAGCAGGGCCGGAAGAGGACACTCATGGAATATGCATTTACAGAATCTCATTTCCCTTGCCCTCATACTAATTCTGTTTGCCTTCAAGCTTTGCATTGTGCTCTCCTTTCCTGTCAATATTCTATGTTCCTTTGAAGGGCAGGACACCTGCCCAGTCTGTGCTGATTTGGCAGAGCAGGGTGCATGCGCAAGTAATTTTGGAGCCCTCCAGCTCGAGAACTTGTATATGACCTGGACACACTGTTACATGTCTGGCTGCTCCTACTCCAGACCCTGAAATTGCAGAACATCAAGTGAGTCTGCCAAGAGCTTATGTTCCTGAAGAAAGATCTGGAATGTTTCCTCTCAGAGCTGTATGTTAGTGCCCAGGACACCACCTGAAACTGAATAAAGGCTTTTTTATTCATAGGAAATGTTCTTCAGCCTGGGGCTGGGGGTGTCATGGCCCGGATCGCCCAGTTTCTAAGGTAATCTTTTCTACCACTAGCTCTGAGTTGGACATTTTGACTCTTTTTTTTTTTTTTTTTTAAAGAGAGAGGGACAGAGAGAGACAGAGAAAGAGAGAAACAACTTTATTTAGTTTTTCACATGGCCTTAGTTGCTCCAACACTCAGTTGTGTACGTGGTGCTGGGGTTTGAACCCGGGTCCTCGTGCTTGTCAGGCAAGCACTGAAACCGCTGAGCCACCGCTCCAGCCCCACATTTTGACTCTTGAGTGGGCCCTGGACCCAGGGAACTCAACTTGTGGGTGGTGGAAAATCAGGCTGGACACCACGTCAAACGATGTGAGGGAGGGCTGGAGAGGTAGCTCAGAAGTAGAGAGCACTTGCTTGACATATGTGAGGACCCAAGCTTGTACCCCAGCACCACATAACTGTCAGAAAAACAAAAACCAGATGAAAAAGAATTTTTTTAAAATTGACTCTCTCTCAAAAAAAAAAAAAAAAAAAGGAAAGGAAAGGATGTCAGGGAAACCAGAGTGCTCTGGATGCTGCTCTCCTGGACCTAACCTTTCCCCTACTTTGAGGCCATGAGCCGAGACACATGGCTTTGGTAGTTGAGCAAAGGTTTTCTGTGGCCTGATTGCAGCCAAAGCCAACTTGTTGGTTATAGATTGAAAATGTGTACTCTGTCCTAATCTGTCAAGTAAATAACCGCAAAACATGCTGAAGAGTGATTTTGCTTCTTTTGCTAGTCAAGCAAGCTGGGAACTCCAGGGCAGAACCTTGGGGTAGTGGGGAACCCAGGAGAAGCCCTGGTCATCTTGCCTTTAAGCACTTTCCCTTCCACACAAGCAAGAAGTGATTCTGTTATTTTCACTTATAGATTTAAAACCCACTTGTTTTTGCCACTTTATTTGCATGAAGTAGAAATAACAGGGACTTTAGCCAATGACAGAATAGGAAAACCTCTAGAAACTGGGAAAGGCTCAGACTCCTTAGCCTGCAGTTCAGCATCTCTCACTATTTATCTTCAGGCTAACCTTCCAGCTTCATGTCTCAACTGGTTACTCACCTTGACTTTTCCTCTTTCTTCTCTTTTCAGTCTGTCTGCCTACCATCCTCCATACTCTCCTCATTCTGTGCCTGGGGAGTGTTGTCCCTCTCTCTGCCCTAACTAAATCCTGCCCAACAATCGCACCTCTTGAACATGGCTTCCCCAAGTTCTCTGACTTAAAATGAAAGACCTTCCTCTTGGGTAGGCAGCCTTCTATACTTCTCTTTGATATGGCTTGCTCTGTTATTTCAGTCTCCACTTGCGGGTTCATTTTCTGTGTGTTGGCCAAGCATCCTCTAGGGCAACGCTCTGTAAGCGTCTCAGAACTTGGGCTCATTAGGTATTTGGTGAAAACTTAGCAGAGGTGATAATCAGGAGTTATGGAATTAGGACATCTGGGAGGGGTTCAACAGGCCTAAGAAGTCATCTACTTGCAAGAGTTCCTACAGAACTTGACCCAGTCAGTAGCTCCAGGATTACTAAACCTGACTGCACACGAGAATCACCAGAATGCTCAGGGAACTTTTGAGTGGGTCTGAGTATGACCAGAAAATGTCCCTGGGTTATTGTACTGTTTGCCAAGGCAGGTTACACTGGGAAGGCCAGCTCTGCTACCTTCCATGGCTAAGCCCAGGGTGAGACTGTAGGGAGCTCCCAGTGGATGGGATGTTAGAACAATGGTGCCCAGCAGAGCTCTTCTTCTAGGTGGAAATACGCTCTTGGGGAGAGAATAGGAACATAATATCCATCCATGTAGTCACTAGATGATGGGGATGGCTGCTGGTCTCATACTTGAGACATGGCTTTTGATCTGGTAGCCTGTCCCAGCAAAATGCTCTCTCTTCTGTACTTTGGGGAAAAAAAAATGTCTAGTTTGCGTTGCTGAATTTTCAGAGTGATAGAAAGAAGGACCCCTGTGATCTAAATAGGCTTCCCTTTCCTTAGGTTGAGGAGGCTTATAGGATAGAAGGGCATGTGGTGAGGCATGGGAAGCAAGTGCCTGCAGAGACAAGCTCTGCCCAGTAGCTGCCCACCCCCATCCCTTGGTTCTGGCCTGGCATGGGCTCAGGGCCCATGATCTTTGCACCCTCTGGTGGGGGCAGTCACTTGGCCCCTTAGCACAGGCCTGCTTTCCATGAGAGCCTGGCAGGGCAGGGGGATTAACTCTTACCTTCTGTTTCAGTGGCATCCCAGAGACTGTGCCTCTGTCCACTGTCAACAGACAGTGCTCATCAGGGCTGCAGGCAGTGGCCAACATAGCTGGTAAGTTGGGACTAGGTGGCACCTTCATTTGGGGCTTGGGCTTGGTCCTGCCTGCCCCCCCACCCTCCCAAGGGTTAGGGTCAGCAATGATGCTTTCTACTGGGCCAGCAGTAAGCATTTCTCCCATTCAAGTATTAACCAGACCCGACCTTGCTTAGCTTCTAAGATCAGAAACAGAAAGCATTTCTGAGAGGACTCTGAACACCGAAAGGGTGCTCTTGCTACTACCCATGTTTCTTCAGGGCACTCTTGGGTCTTTGTCTTTGGGACTGGGCTAAATGACACCTAGAGAGCAGCGAGGCAGGGACTGTGCTACTTCTAGGACAGACAGACCTTAGTCAAAGATGTTTATGAAATGCTTTTGTTGCAGGTGGCATCAGAAATGGGTCTTATGACATTGGCATGGCCTGTGGGTAAGAATTTCTTTCTGCCAGAGCTCCTTAACCAATGGTGACAATCAAACCAATTTCCTTCTCCTCAGTTCTCAGAGGCCATGATTTTAGGATTGCCACCTGACTCCTGTAGGTATCTGACTTGGTGTGGGTCCCTATAGATGCAGCCTAGAAATGGTCCCCAACTCCAGATGATCAAGAATATCTCAGATCTGTTGGGCATAGTCGTGCATGCCTATAATCCCAGCAACTCAGGAAGCTGAGGTAGGAGGATTGCAAGTGCAAAGCCAGCCTCAGCAACTTAGTGAGACTGTGTCTCCAAATAAAATATAAAAAAGTCTGGGGGATGTGGCTCAGTGGTTAAGAGCCCCTGGGTTCAATCACAGGTACCAAAAAAAAAAAAAAAAAAAAAAAAAAAAAAAAAAAAAAAAAAAAAAAAAAAAAAAAAAAAAAAAAAAAAAAAAAAAAAAAAAAA
>PVKS010002579.1:0-79985 GCA_004027875.1 Aplodontia rufa | reverse complement strand
GCCTGTTGGGAAAATATACTACTTGGGTTCCCTTCTGTGACCCTTACTGATTCTCACTGCTGTTAAGAGAGAAGTGGCAGTTTTGGTTCCCTAAAGCTAAGAATACCTCCCTGCTGAATAACTATTCATTTTCTTAGAATGTCCTTATCCCCCACCTGGTGGAAAATGGTACCAAGGTGGAAACTTCTGACTGCCTACCAAGTTCTCAGGAACATAGTCAGGTCTCAGGTGTCTTTTCACTGTGACTGGGTTGTAGACCCAGACTGGCTCACCAGTCTTGCTTGGCTACACTGGCTATAGCAAATGAAGCCCTAGAAGTTTTGGGTAGAGCCTCCAGGGAAGAGCAGGGTGCTGTGGCCCTGTCTTGGGTCTTCTGGTGCTGGGTGGGAAAACTGAGGCAGTGACCAGCCTTGGTTCCAATGTCTTCTTGCTGTCTTTCAAATTCTTTCTAGAATGATTCTTAACAAAAAGTATTTCTGGTCCCCAACCAGATCCTAGTTGACCTGCACTGTGTTGTCCCAAGTTATATCTCAAAGGAAGAGAGCAAAGACCACAAATAGGGACTTTGTTGTGACAAAGTTCACTGCCCTGCCTGCCTTTTGATGTCTTCTATGTTACTCTCTTACTAGGGAAAGGAGGTGTGGTAACTTGAGGAGAAGGCCTGGAGCCTGAATGAGTTCCTTAGGGGACATCTGATTCCCAAGCAGTGTACGGACTCTTGTACCAGTATACTAAGCGTCTGACCAAGACAATACCTATATCACAATCTGACAGTCCCCAAGGGCTTAATCATGCAGTGTTGCCCAGGGCATTCTAGGAATATGAGACTTCATAAGCTAAGCTGATAATTTGGGGTCCAGGCTGAATGACCATGGGCAAATTACTTACCTCTCTGAACCTCGGTGTCCTCAGCTGTAAAGGGGATACTGCTGGGCATGATAGCTCTAAAGGCTGAGGCAGGAGGATTGCAAGTTCAGTGTCAGCCTTAGCAACTTAGTGAGACTCTGTCTCAAAATAAAAAAGGCTGGGTATGCACCCCTGGGTTCAATCCCTAGTACTCCCCTCCCAAAAAGGATACTACCTGAGCTCTATCAATCCTATAAGTATTATATGAGGCTGGGTGTAGTGATACATGCCTGCCTGTAATCCCAGAGACTCCCAGTGATTTGGGAGGCTGAGGGAGGAGGATTGCAGGTTTGAGAACAGCTTTGGGTCCAAAGTAAGGTCTTGTCTCAAAGTAAAGAATAAAAAGGGCTGGGGCTGGAGTGGTGGCTCAGTGGTTTCGGTGCTTGCCTGGCAAGTACGAGGACCCCAGTTCAAACCCCAGCACCACATACACAACTGAATGTTGGAGCAACTAAGGCCATGTGAAAAACCTAAGTAAAGTTGTTTCTCTGTCTCTCTCACTGTCCCTCTCTCTTTAAAAAAAAAAAAAAAGAATAAAAAGGGCTAGGATCAGGTGTGGTGGCTCACTCCTGTAATCCAAGTGACTCAGAAGGCTGAGGCAGGAGGATCACAAGTTCTAGTGCAGCCTTAGCAACTTAGAGAGACCCTGTCTCAAAATAAAAAGGGCCAGGGATATGGCTCAGTGCTAAAAGCACCTCTGAGTTAGATACCCAGTGCCAAAAAAAAAAAAAAAAAAAAAAAGTGGTAGGGGAAGCTGGGATGTAGATGAGAGGTAGAGAGCCCCTGTATTCAATCCCCAGTACCCCCCCAAAAAAAGAAAGAAAGAAGTAAATGGAGTCATAACCAAGCTAATACTGTGGGGTTGACACTGTTTGAAGTGCTGTCACACCTGAAAAAAATGTTCAAACTAATGCTGGGAACACAAAGCTGTGTAATCTGTTATCATTCTTGAGGTTCACTCTTCCCCAACCCTTTTTGATCCTTCTATGCTGGCTACGTCACTTATCTCTCAGAACATTACACCTCCTTATCCATGCCGGTCAGGTTGTTCTTTGATGTGAGCTTTTTATTTCTTCTCCCTTCTGAATTTATGGCCCCTGAGTGTAGGGCCTGGCCATCTTGGAAGTATTTGTTGCACTGTGGTGTATACTAGAAAGCTTTCTTCAGGAACTGCCAGTTGGCTGGTTCAGCAGGTGTATAGGGAGGCATGCCCCTTTCCTGGGAGTGTGCATGGTGCAGTGCTCTGTCCTGGGGCAGAGGTAGAGGCAGGACTCAGCAGACCCCCAGGCGCAGCTCCGCCTTGCTTATCCATGCCTCCTAGACAGGACACTGCACTTCATGAGGGCTCCCTGGCTATTTCCACTTGCCACATATCCAGTATCCTTGGATTTGTTCCTATTAGGGCTCAGCTCCCTCCTCCTCTTCCTCCTTTTCCTCCTTCTTAGGGTAGAGTCCATGTCCCTGGCTAACAGAGGGAATCCTGGAAACATTACTTTACGCTTGCTGGAGAATGAGAAGGCCAGAGACTGCCTGATCCCTATGGGGTGAGTGCCCATCCAGAGCTCCTGTGTTCCCTCAGCTCTCTGTCCAGGAGCAGGGGCTAAGGAACTTTCTCATTTGTGCCAAGCCTTGGCCTCCTTCCTATGTATGGCATCTGCTCTTCAGAAAGTGGATGCTGGCGAGAGACTTTGGGGCCTGTCAGATGCCCTTGTAAAGTACATTGCATTTGTCTAGCACCTTGGTCAACAGCCAGTGCCACTAAGCTCTGACCACCTCCAGGGCCCATGGCAGGGAGGCCAGGCTCTCGTGGATGTATGAAGAGACTGAGGCTTGGAGAGGGCCGGGTCTTTGCTTGGTCCACACACTGTATTTCCAAAGGGCAATCTGAAAAGCTGAAGTCCAGGCTGCAAGGCCTAGATGTGGTTCTGGGCTCCCAGGATAAGGACAGGCCCAGCAGTAGTGAGCAGAAAGCCAAGGTTTGGCCTTTCCAAAGGAGACGTGGGCATCCTCATCACCCCACATGAAACCACTTGTCTTTGAGGCAGAGGGGGAGCTGGCTAAGTGTGGCCACTTAGTGCCTCCAGTAAGACTTTCTTCCCCTCTCCTCTGCACTGAGGCAGCTCAGCCAGGGAACAAACTTCTGCTCTGCTCCACATGAGGCTGCTCTCTCTCTTGGAAAGGGCATGTTTGGTGTATGAAGTCTGAGCATCTGGCCAGCATTGGTGACTCGTTAGATGCCCCACGCCCATGTTGGGGGCAGGAGTTCCACTTCCTACTACTGTCTCTATGGCATGGACTGGCCGTCACTGCTTCCAGCCCAGCAGTCCCAGTTATGAAAGCACAGTGGTACAGCTTGGCCCTGGTCCCCAGGCTACCAGACTCACGCCCAGCCAGTTTGCTGTTTTTTTCCTAGGATAACCTCGGAGAACGTGGCTGAGCGGTTTGGCATTTCACGGGAGAAGCAAGATGCTTTTGCGCTGGCCTCCCAGCAGAAGTGAGTGCTGCTTGGGGTTGGACCCTGAAAGGGCTGGAAGGCAGGGTTGTAAGGCTGTCCTGAGTGGTCTGAGGTCTGAGGTGGACCTTTCCAAAGGGTACAGCTAGGGGGCAAGAGGTTTGCATGCCTCATGCCTTCCAGCAGAGAGTTGGAGAGGGGGCAATGCCATTATGGGCTGATGGCTCTTCCCTGTCCCCTGCTGACTGTTCATGCTAAGTGTCTGAGTGCCATCTCCCTGGCTGGGCTTCAGTTCCCCCTCTATTCACAGGGATATAATGAAGGCCAGGACTCCTTTCCAACTGGCTACTGTTTCAGGACTGGATATGGTATTGAGAGGCTTCCTGGGGACTTGGATTATGGGGCTAGCCATGCTGCAGTCCTACCATCCTAACTTCTGGACCAGGCCTGCGGCTAGCACCCTGTGCCCAGGATTGGGGCTAACATCAGAGAAACCCAGGGGCTCAGGCCTCTGGCCAGCAGCAGGCTGAGTTGTCCAGCCCTGGCCATGCAGAGGAAGGAGAGCAGAGACAGGGAGTGGTGCCTGGACCAGGTGGGCTTCTCCAAGGGAGGGATTCTTAGCCTCTTGGGTCAGGCAGGCATGTGAACATTTGTTGGACGCTTTGGGTTGAGCCCATTGAAATGCCCCTGGGTGCTTATCTTTTGCCTGTGATTGCCCTAAAATGCCCTGTGCTTGAAAACTGTTTAAATACAGGAGTGGTGGCACAAGCTTGTAATCCCAGATACTTTGGAGGCTAAGATAGAAGCATCCCAAGCCCTAGGCCAGTCTAAGCAACTTAGTGGGACCTTGTCCAAAATTAAAATAAAAATGTCTGGTGGTGCATCTCAGTGGTAGTGCACCCCTAGTTTTAAATTGCAGTAGCGCAATAGATACAAATTATATCAAGGAAGATGGCGGCCACCATGAAGAAGGTGGCTGCAGAAGATGTCAATGTTACTTTTGAAGATCAGCAGAAGATAAATAAATTTGCACGGAATATGAGTAGAATCACAGAGCTAAAGGAAGAAATAGAATTAAAAAAAAACAACTTCAAAATTTAGAAGATGCCTGTGATGACATCATGCTCGCAGATGATGACTGCTTAATCTTTATCAAATTGGGGATGTTTTCATTAGCCATTCTCAAGAAGAAACGCAGGAAATGTTAGAGGAAGCAAAGAAAAATTTGCAAGAAGAAACTGACACCTTAGAATCCAGAGTGGAATCAATTCAGCAGGTATTAGCAGATTTGAAAGTTCAGTTATATGCAAAATTTGGCAGTAACATAAACCGTGAAGCTAATGAAAGTTAAACATTTTATAATACTTTTTATTTGTTTAATAAACGTGAATATTGTTTAAAATGATAATTTCCCTTCTTCAAATGATATGGAAAGGAAAACTTTCTTTTTTTAAACTTTTCATTTATTTAATGGAAACCTGCCTATTTTCACATGTCTTGCTTATTTTATATTTTTTGAAAAGATGGTATTAGCTTATGTATTTTGCATAACTGTTAAAAAGTTTAGGGGCTTTATGTCATGTTATTAAAATCAGTTAAGCGGGCTGGAGTGGTGGCTCAGTGGTTACAGTGCTTGCCTGGCAAGCGCGAGGATGCGAGTTCAAACCCCAGCACCACGTACACTATGAAGTGTCTGAGGAATGAAAGTCACATAAAAAAATAAATAAAGATTGCTTTAAAAAAATAAAATCAATTAAGCAACCATCACAAAAAAAAAACAAATTATATCAAGGAAGTTAGTAAATGTAACTTTAAATGTGGAAACTTGGGATTGGTTAAAATTCAAGTATTGAGGTCAATCAGGCAGAGTAACCTGTACTCCAGCCTCATTGTTGCCTGGACAATCAAGCAGGCTTAATTCTTCTTGAATGAGGGGTTCTTAAATGGGTGCACCACCTTTAATCCTCCTCCCCACATTTGAGGTTGAAATTGAATGTGATCTGGGAGTTGTGGAGAAGGTTCTAGAATACCTGGAGCATGTCTCCTCCCATGGCCAGCTGGGCATCCTGAAGAACCCTAACCAGTTGGAAGTTTGGGGTTCCTCTCATTGAAATGAACCTGGGTGCCTATAATGTACATAGGGTTATAAGAATCACCCCAAAATGCCTTGAGTTTCAACTCTCTTTGAATTGGAAAAAACATCAAGGAGTTTGGGATATGTCACTTCAGGTTTGGGAACCTGGGGAAGGGGTAAAATTCAGATGTTTGGGTTAACCAGAAAAGCTGGCAAAAGCCAGCACAAATGTCCCTAGGGCTCTGGCCTCAGTGCAGCAGAGACAACTGATGGGTTTAGTTTTTCTTGGACAAAGGGCCCTAAGAAGCAACCACAACCTGCCAGTTTCCCTCTCCCCTTTGAGTTTGGAGTCAGCCATGATGTGGATATCTGGGGTTGATAGCAAAGAAGGCTCTGAATTGTCCCAGCCAGGCCTGCCCCTCCCAAGGTCAGGGTTTCCTTGAGACCTCCAGCCAGTCCCTCAGACAACTTCGAGTGTAAGACATGTCTGTCCCAGACATGGAACAGACTCAGAATAGAACAGGTTGAGGTTGCATGTCTGCCACAGTGGGCCAAGAGTGGGGACAGGAGGAAGGGAGCTCCAGGGGAGCCTGAGCCTGGCCGTGTGCTGCTGGCAGGGCAGCAAGAGCCCAGAGCAGGGGCTGTTTCTGCTCTGAGATTGTGCCTGTGACCACCACCATCCACGATGACAAGGGCACCAAGAGGAGCATCACTGTGTCCCAGGATGAGGGAATCCGCCCCAACACCACCATGGAGGGCCTGGCCAAACTGAAGCCTGCCTTCAAGGATGGCGGCTCCACCACGGCTGGTGAGTGAGGGCCCTGTGGCCTAGGGCAGGCTGGGTCCCTCAGCAGGTGTCCATGGGAGGGCTGGTTCTCCTCAGCCCCACCCTGAGGCCTCCTCACTCCAACTCTTCCCCCCTAGGAAACTCCAGCCAGGTGAGCGATGGGGCAGCTGCCATCCTGATGGCTCGGAGGTCCAAGGCAGAAGAGCTTGGCCTCCCCATCCTCGGGGTCCTGAGGTCCTATGCAGTGGTGGGGGTCCCACCTGACATCATGGGCATCGGACCTGCGTATGCCATCCCTGCAGCCTTGGAGAAAGCAGGTCAGGTGACTCCTTCACACCCTAGTCCAGGCTCCCCTCATGCCCTGTTGCTGGGGCTGTGGGCAGATACTGGGGGTGACTCTGTGGGTGCTGCAGAGTGAAGGTGGGGCAGGCTAGCACTCCATACCCAAGGCCTTCCTGACCCCACAGCTGATACTCACTCACCTGTCTGAAGTGACAGACACATTAGGCAACTATGAGCTTGTGCAGTGTGGGGGCCCTAGGGAGACCTGGAGTCCTGCCCAGGGTCCTCTGTCAGCTCAGGTCTGTGCCTTGCCTGCAGGGCTGACGGTGAATGACGTGGACATCTTTGAGATCAATGAGGCCTTTGCAAGCCAGGTGAGCCTTTGTCTGTCCCCATCTTCAGGGCCCTGGGCAGCCCAGTTGGAGCTGGTGGGGGAGCCGAGCAGGGGAGTGGGGTGGAGGCTCCAGTGCTGCTCTGGCTCCTTCCAGGCTGTCTACTGCGTGGAGAAGCTAGGAATCCCCCCTGAGAAGGTGAACCCGCTGGGAGGTGCAGTGGCTCTGGGCCACCCCCTGGGCTGCACTGGGGCACGACAAGTCATCACACTGCTCAATGAGCTGAAGCGTCGCGGGAAGAGGTGAGGTTGCTCCCCATGGGGTGTCGTGGTAGATGCCTGAGCTGGGGCATCTAAGGGTGGGGATTGGGGAGGTCAGCAGCACAGATATGCACTTTGAACTGTGTGTGTAGGGGCTTGATCCCATTCTCCTTTAGGCTATCATTGAAAGGGACTCTGGCATATAGATGGCATATTTCCCCAAGAGTATGTGCCTAGATGGGCAGTCAGGGCACCCATTTCCCACAGATCTGGTCTTCTGGTTTTGCATCTTTGTCTAGGAGGCCCTTGTTTTAGGGTGGCTGGGCCTGTGCCCAGTGTGCATGTGCCAGGACCACATTTTCCTTTCCCCAGAGCGTATGGAGTGGTGTCCATGTGCATCGGGACTGGAATGGGAGCCGCCGCTGTCTTCGAATACCCTGGGAACTGAGTCCCTGGCTCAAGGCACTGCCTGGAGAGCCCTGCTCTGCCAACCAGAGAGCCACTCTAGGGAAGCAAATCCACGAGGGACTTTTAACACTGGTGGCGGTTGTGGAGATAAATCAAGGCACTTCAACTAATTTGGAAACTGTGAACACTGATGACACAGAACAAGAGTGGATGAGATGAGGGGCCACCCCTGTCCTGTCTCCTCTTGCTGGGCCAATCAGTGTGGTTCACCCAGGCCACAAAGTCACTGGGTAACTCTTGGGGGACTTTGGCCTTGTAGATGAGGGGTACATCGGACATAGTAAATGTGTTATCTCATCCTGGTGGCTGTGTGTTTTTTCCCAAGGGCCAGTGTTTTCCTTGCTGGACATCTCTGTGCTCCATCTGAGTACAGAGTCTTAAGTGCCATAGTCTCCACGCAACTGAGGCCTATTCTTTGTGTTAGCCTTGAGGACTGATGACGCAGGGCCTACCTAGGCTGAGACAATTGCCCTGGAAGGGGCTTCTCCAACCCAGGAGCTGCTCAGAACCTCCATGCTATGTCTGTGCCCAGAATACCTGCTCCTCAGGCCTGAGCCATGCATGTTCCCTCAGCTGGAGCTGAGGTGTAAGGAGATCCTCAGAGCTGTCACCAGCTCATGGTACCACAAATCTCATTGTAAGAACTTTGGCCCAGGAGCCAGAGGGCACAGGCCTTCTTGCCGGGCATGACTTCTGCCACCAGAGAGGATTCTTACAGCTCAGTGCTCTTTTGGGAGAGGTGAGGCTGAAATCCGCAGAGCCCGGGGTCAAGGCTGCCAACCCCATGAGCAGTGTCAGGGAGGTGGGAAGGTACTATATCTGGCAGTGAAGAATGCCTGCAGGGTGATGGAAGTTGGGGCTGCATTGGTGGGTTGGGCCTTTAGCAACCCACTGCTTGGGCAGACCCCAAAATCCTCAGCTTCTTAATGGCCCTCTGCTGTCCTGCACCAAGGGGAAGGGAAGACACACGTGGGCATAGATAGCTCCATGTGTTATGCTGGAAGCCTTCACTTGCTGAATGGAAATGGAAAGTGGGCCCCGGAAATCTGCAATTTAGCAAGGCAATTCTGATAGATATTCAAGGTTGAGAGTCATTAAGTTAGAGTTCAGTAACAAAGAGATAAATGTAACACCTCTATACCTTTAGAAGTTTTAAAACTTTTCTAAATAATTCTAGGTCTAAGAAAAAAATCACTACAGAAATTATAAAATACAGTACCAAATGATAACAGAAAGATTGTGTATCAAAACCAGTGAGTCCCAGCCAAAGCAATGATGAGGAAATTTTAAGATTAATAAAGAAGAGAGGCCCAAAATCAATGAGGTAGGTATTTCAAAAATAAGGTTAGAATAGAATAGCTAAATATGCCTATCAAATAAGTAAAAAATGAAATGATGAGGATAAGAGCAGAGGGTTTGGAATATAGATTGGCGGTAGAGTGTGTGCTTTGCTTGCAGAGGGCTATGGGTTCAATCCCCAGCACTGTGGCCAAAAACAAAAATGGTAATAAAACAAAAAACAAAGATAAAAAAGGCTCTAAATTGGTTATTTGAAAAGATTAATTATATGACTGAAGAGATGGCTCAGTGGTTACGGAACTTGCCTGGCATACTCGAGGATACTGATTCAAACCCCAGCACCACATACACAGCAAAGTGTCAGAGCAATGAAAACCAGATGAAAATCTAAATATAATCTCCCTCCCTCTCTCTCTCTCTCTTTCTCTCTCTCTCTCTCTCACTGTCCATCTCTTAAAAACAAACAAAAAACCAAATAAATATGGGCAAATATGAAAACACCTCTAATTCCGATTCTTCTTCTTGTTTGTTTGTTTGTTTTTTAAGAGAGAGGGACAGTGAGAGAGACAGAGAAAGAGAGAAACAACTTTACTTAATTTTTCACATGGCCTTCGTTGCTCCAACACACTTAGTTGTGTACGTGGTGCTGGGGTTTGAACCTGGGTCCTTGTGCTTGCCAGGCAAGCATTGAAACCACTGAGCCACCACTCCAGCCCCTCGTTTTTGTTTTTGAGATGGAGTCTCACTGTATTGCCGAGGCTGGTTTTGAATTCCTGGGATTGGACTGAGGATGTGCTCGGTGATAGAATCCTTGCTTTGCCTGCACAAGGGCCTGGATTCAATCCCTAACACAACAAAAAAAAAAAAAAAGAGCAGACTGAACTGCTAGATCAAGTGTTGCTCTCACCTCAGCCTTCTGAGTAGCTGAGACTATGTGCATGTGACGCTGCACCTAGCAATTTCAATTCTTTTAAAGAAAAATCAAGGAAAGTCAAGTAAACAAAATTAGAAATTAAAAAAGAAAAATGAGATCTGGAGATCAAACCCAGGGCCTTGTACGTTCTAGGGTAGTACTCTACCAATGCGCTATACTCCCAGACCCCAAATTTCCCTCTTTTTATGTAAGGGACTTTTTATAGAAGTCACTGGATTGGAGCCCATCCTAAGTCAGTATGACTTCATCTGCAAAGACCCCATTTCCAAATAAGATCACATTCACAGTACTGGGAGGTACGACTTTAAAAAATCTTTTGAGATTACATAATTCTTCCCACTGTACTATGTTAGTTTTACTTTTTACTTTTACTTGTACTCTTTAATGAAAACATTTGAGAATACGCAGTTACATCTGAGTATATTCTAAAGGTTCTGCTGATAGGATGTTTTCAATTTCTTGCTTTCTCTCTCTCTTTTTCAGTACAAAGAATTGAAACCAGGGTGCTCTACTATTGAGCTAAAAGCCCAACTCTTTCACTTCTTATTTTGTGACAGTCCCACTAAATTGCCCAGGCTGTCCTTGAATGTAAGATCCTCTTGCCTCAGCCTCCTGAGTAGCTGACATTGCAGGCAAACTCCACCATGTCCAGCCCTTTTCCTGCTTTCTAAATAGTGTATTGTATTTTTATTTTGTTCTCTGACCCACTATTTTTTGAGAAACATTTTATTTTTTATTTATTTTAAGGAGAGAAGAGAGAGAGAAAGAAAGAATCAATTTTTTTTCATCTGGCCCTTGTTTCTCCAACACTGAAGTTGGTGCTGGGGTTTGAACCCGGTCCTTGTGAGACAGATGAGGAGGGACAGTGAAATGGTTAGGTAGTCAAGACAGAGGGCCCCCATCCAAGAGTTAGCTGGTAGAGGCAGAGAGTGATTGACAGGGCATGCTCTGGGCCTTCAAATGCAAAAATACCTTGAGGCTCACCCTTGTCCCAGCTAAGAGATGGGGGTGCTAACAGGTGGGTACTAGGAACTATTTGCCACCTTTTTTTTTTTTTTTAAGAGAGAAGGACAGTGAAAGAGAGAGAGAGAGACAGAGAGAATCAATCAATTTTTATTGAGTTTTTCACATGGCTTTCATTGCTCTGACACTTAGTTGTGTACGTGGGTGCTGGGGTTTGAACCTGTTGTACACGCGCATGCCAGGCAAGCACCGTAATCACTGAGCCCTGTAATCGCTGAGCCACCGCTCCAGCCCTGCCACCTTTTGTTTTAACCAATGGTGCTCTTGACCAGTTTCAATGCCTACTTTACATAGATTTTAACCAATAGAATTGATGCATTTCTCAATGCCTGCTTTGCATGAATGTTAATTATGCTCATATCCCAAATCTATATAACCTCTGGCCTAACCTCCATTAGACAGTGTCCTGCTTCCAGGTACCCCTCCGCCTTGTGGAGTCTCTGCTCTTCTTCCTAAATAAATCCTATTCCTTTTAGTCCTCCTACCATGGTTGTCCATGGATTTTATTCTTCAAATTCGCAAGACAAGGACCCAGAAGATCGGCACTGAATTCCCGGGGTGACTTTCCACCACACCAAGAGCTGCAACGCGCCACAGGAAATCCCAGCTCTTGGCTGGTTAGCCGTTAACACTTTCGGGCTGCAGAGACCTGAGGGACCTGCAACTAGCCCAGCTTCTCAGTTCTAACTGAGAAGAGCTGCAAACCCTGAAAACGGGCTACTTCAGCTGCGCAGTTCTGTAGACAGGCCCTCTTCATTCACCAGCGGGAGCAGAGAATCCAGCCTCATCTCAAAAACCCCCGCATAACTTGCACATTACGGGCAAATGCTGCAACCGCCAAGCCACCACTCCAGTCCCCACTCCCACTAATTATTTGAGAGAATGATTTAAAAGTTCTATGCAGCTACATCCCCTGCAATGATTGTCTTCCTTTTCTTTTTTCTAGTCCAAAAGTTAAAAATTTAACAATACAGAGTAAATTAAAATGCAAATATCACCCTCTAGACACCAGTTTCTAAATCTTACTCCCACAGATAATTATTATTGATAAATTGAAGTGTATCTTTCTGGACATTTCCTTCACGTATACAGAATTACTTAAGTGCTGTACATGGGGAAAGGGCAGATCCTGAGGGAAGACCGAAAACAGAATATAATCACAGTATTCAATTTTCATAAACCAAATTTGCCTCAAAGGTGAGTACAAACACATAAACAGCAGTTCTATTCACAATGTGGTGAAAATAAGCACTTCTCTCTTCATCACTCTTTAGAGTGTTTGCTTAAACTTCAAAGTCCACCCAACCTTTTTCCAGGTATAAATGCAAAATCAGCTTTTTAAAAATCTTAACCTCACTTGTATAAGTTATTTATTTAACTAGAGGCAGGCACACCCCTACCCCCAACTTGAACAAACAAATCTCTGGTGTTTGCCCTCCTACAGGCTGTAGTTCAAAATATTTATTGCCGGCAGGGCATAGAGAGTGCCTCTTTCTTAGAAGTTCCCTTATCTGAGAAAACTTCTTCCAAAAGAAATTGTCTTATACTCCCTCCCTAGATATCTCATCAAATAGCTAGGAAAGATTAACCAACAGTGGACTCCTCCCTTAGAGGTAGTTCCAGAAATTCCCTGGGAGGCTTTATCTGCATAGCAAGTCACCCTTGTTCCAAGTGAAGGTCCACCCCTCACTTTACTGTAATTTGTCACAGATCTCTATTTCTCTCTCCCCTGTTGATAAGCAGCAAATAGTGAATGGTAAGGATAGGAAATTAAAAGGACAATTCTATAGACTGAGCCTATGTTTAGGCTCTACACATTTTTTCTTTCTTTTTTTTTTTTTAAGAGAGAGAGGGAGATAGAAAGGGTCAATTTTATTTATTTTTCCATCTGGCCTTTGTTTCTCTGGTACTTAGTTGTGTGTATGGTGCTGGGGTTTGAACCCAGGTCCTTGCACATGCAAGGCAAGTGCTCCAACCACTGAGCCACCATTCCAGCCCCTTTACACATTTTCTTTTAAGCAGCCATCTACTCAAGGCCATTCTGACTCTGGCTTAAGTAGGATATATTATATTACTTGACAAGCAATCTGTTATCCACATGGCTATTCTCAGGGCTGAGAAATGCATGCCCCAAAATTCCTCCAGCAATAAGAAGAACATAAGTTACCCTGACCCATGTCCAAGAAGAAAAAGGGTGCTTTGTGACCTTTACACAGACCAAAGATTCCAGGACTTAGGAATGTTAGAGGCAAAACCCACAGACCATAAAGTCCGTGAAAACAAATTCGAATTAGGACTGGTCAGTGCAGGCCAACGTGACTGAGAGTTGCTTTAGATCCTTAGTATGTCATTTTAATTTCATTGTAGCTGGGCACCATGGTGCATGCCTGTAATCCCTGTGGTTCAGGAGGCTGAGGCAGGAGGATCACAAGTTCTAGGCCAGCCTCAACAACTCATTGAGGCCCTAAGTACCTTAGGCCTCTTTTCAAAGCAAAGTATCAAAAGGGCTGTGGATGTGGCTCAGGGTTTTAAAGCAACCCGGTTCAATCCCCAGTACAAACAAACAATAAACTTATTGAAATTGTTATTTCCCTCTGCCCATAAGTTTTGCTTGGGCACTCATGGGTAAAATCATGCACAGCAGGGACTTAAAAATCTGATACAAGTCTGCTGAGTGAAATTAGCCAAACCCAGAAACTCAAGGGCCGTATGTTTTCTCTCGTATGTGGAAGCTGAAGTACAATATAGGACAGAGTGAGAGAAAAATAAGTTTAGACAACAGACTCATCAAACGCAGATTACCAATCAAACTGGGGCAACCTCACAGTCTACGGGTAGGGAAGGGATGGAAAGGGGGAGGGGAGGGAGGGGAAAGGGATGAAGGGTGGGTATATGATGTGTGTGTGTGTGTGTGAAAGTGTAACAAAAAATACCTTCAATACACAAAACTATAATGAAAAATAAAGGAGTTGGAGTAGTGGCTCAGCGGTTACGGCACTTGCCTGGCATGCATAAGGACCTGGGTTTGAACCTCAGCACCCCATACACAATGAAATGTCAGAGCAATGAAAACACTAAATAAAATTGATTCTCTCTCTCTCTCTCTCTGCAAAAAAAAGAAAAGAAAAGAAAATTAAGTTGAGATTCTTCAGGGAGTCACTCTTGGGAATACGGGAGAAACCAGTTGACTATTTTTGTCTTCCTCTACCAGTCATTCCAGCTGCCAGGATGGGTCAGGGTCTTGCTGACCCCAATTTGCTTCCTTTGGAAGTATCAGGGATATTTCTCTCTCCAGTAATCCTCTTCTTTGTAGAATGTGCACTGTTTTCAAGGGTCTTCTTGATCATCCTGATCAGGATATCAGGTGACTCAACCCAAGTTGCAGGGCTGGTTCTTAGAGGGTTCCCATCCTTCCTGGATCCTGGCTGACCCTAGGAGGTAAGGACCACAATGTTGACTGCTTATTCCCTGTCCCTTTCACTTCCTTGAACTTGGTCTCCAAGTTTGGGTTTTAAATATTCAGCAGGCCATCTTCATCAGTCTTGAAGTGGGAATAATGGGTTCTAACTTCCAAGTCTATAATTTTGCAGTACTCCTTCCATTTAATTGGTGTCAGTATTAGTACTGGAAGTTGGCCTTATGTCAAACAAAGCTAAGAGAGCTTTATAGTTATTTTTGTGGAAAAAGTAGCAAAATGTTTTCATGTTCCACACCGTTGACATTTGAAAAAATCAGGCTTTCCTTATTACTTTCCAAAATACATTAAAAATTCCCATCCCAGTGTAGAGTTCAAAAATTTACAGATATTTTGTTGACAATAAATTACCTTAATCCAGTTACAAAATATTAAATGATATAAGTAAATACCAACCAAATTGGTTATTTCTATATAAATCTGAAGGAGACTACTGCTAGAGACAGTTTTATTTTGGACAACACCAACTTGATAAAGTGCTTTCCCAAGCTTTACATTTTAAAAGGTTTGTATACTTGAAAAACAAGAATGCATCTAATGTACAAAGAAGCCAGTAATGGTTAGCATCAAAACTGCACAGATGTCTTCACATTAATTGTTTAACTTTTAAAGTAAAATATAGAGTCCATAGCATACAGTAACAATAATCACAGTTCTGTATGGGTTAGCAGTACTAGCAAAAATCAAAGGATAGCCTTAAATCTCTTATACATTTAGGAAACAGTGTTAATGATCAGAAATATACTTAGTCAAAGCAAACAGATATAAGCCAGGTTTTCAAATGGTAGTGTGGACATTCAATGGCAAATACAATGTATAAAAGAGAGCATTTATTGATTACTTTGCCAGTAAACCTACACAAACTTTTACATAACACTTCAACAAGGCTCAGACAAATGTAGTTCTCAGATGTATACATATCTCTAGTTATATACATTTAGGGGTATTAACTATATCATAAAAACCTAAAACAACAGTTATTTATTTAAACAGTTATGAAATAATCATTTAAATGACTTTTTTTTTAAAGAGAGAGGGACAGTGAGAGAGACAGAGAAAGAGAGAAACAACTTTATTTAGTTTTTTGCATACTTAGTTGCTCCAACACTTAGTTGTGTATGTGGTGCTGGGGTTTGAACCCGGGTCCTCATGCTTGCCAGGCAAGCGCTGAAACCACTGAGCCACCGCTCCAGCCCCCATTTAAATGACTTTAAAACAGGTACAAAGCCTAACTCCTTTGAGACTCAGCTTCTGTAAGTAATAAAACCTAACGGCACAAGAAAACTATCTTGATCTTGACAACCATGCATGGTGGTGTAAGCCTATAATCCCAGCAGCTGGGAAGGCTGAAGCAGGAGGGTTGCAAGTTCAAAGTCAGCCTCAGCAATTTAGCAAGGCACTGTGCAACTTAGCAAGACTCTGTCTCAAAATAAAAACTGAAAAGGGCTGGGGATGTGGCTCAGTAGTTGAGTGCCCCTGGGTTCAATCCAAGTACGCACACACAAAAAAAAAAAGAAAGAAAGAGAAAATTATCTTGATAGATAAGAGCAGATCAGGGGTTGGAGTGGTGGCTTGGCAGTTTCAGAGCTTGCCTGGCAAGTGCAAATACATGGGTTCAAACCCCAGCTCCCATATATACAACTAAGTGTCAGAGCAATGAAAGCCATGTGAAAAATTCAATAAAAATTGATTTTCTCTCTCTCTCTCACTGTCCTCTCTTGAAAAGAAAAGAGCAGATCAATGTTCAGACCTTGCTCCTTTTAAATAACTTTAATAGAGTGCTAATTATAGCACTCTAATCACATACACAAACTTTTTCAGATTTACCTCCATAAACCTTCTGCAATTTACTTAGGCATTTTTTTTTTTTTTTAAAGAGAGAGGGACAGTGAGAGAGACAGAGAAAGAGAGAAACAACTTTATTTAGTTTTTCACATGGCCTTCGTTACTCCAACACATAGTTGTGTACGTGGTGCTGGGGTTTGAACCCGGGTCCTCGTGCTTGCCAGGTAAGCGCCGAAACCTCTGAGCCACCGCTCCAGCCCTTACTTAGACATTTTACAACTTGTTTACATCCTTAGTTTTGTCCTCTCTGTCATCTTGGACTTTAGCACAAGAACAATATTTTACCATACAAAATGCTTACTCATCCAGAAACATTTCTTTTACCATCTCATTTTTCATACAAAAATATATTTCTATACCTATAACTTTATTTTCTTTTATTTTCTCTGGTTTCAGACTCTTTCTTAAATTCATATTCTGAAATAATCCTTATAAATGTTATCTGTGCATTTAATTTACACAATAAATTTCATCCCAGGAAAGGGATTGGGCAATCTGGCATATACAAAAATGGTGCCTTAATCTTCTTTTTCCCAGGTGGCATTCAAGGTGTTGGAGCACAGGATATTTTTGAGCCTGACCTGTTTCACATCTCGTTATCACAAAGCCATCAACCCTAAGCAAGTTCCCCACTGCCAGCTGCGCCCAGAGACTCATTTTGTGCCTGTTTCTTACGCTAGGTATATTGATAGTCAATGGAGGAGGCCCTTTCCATCCTTTTCCTTAGCCTTCCTTGAAGATCCCTTTACAGAGGCTGTTTCTGTTTGTTGTTGTTGTTGTTGTTGAGGCAGAAAAAGTTAGGCAGTTCAGGGCAGGCAGAGCAATGTGGGTTGATAAAGAGGTCATCTTTCCTGAGAAGGCAAAGACATCCCCCAATGCTAATGAGAGTCTAACAAGATAGGCCCAGATGCAGACGCTCCCTGCTGCTAAGCAAGGAACCACAATCTTTCTTGGCGCCTAAGGCATGGATCAAAGACTGAACCAGAATTCCCTGTGCCTGTGTCCTAGGTACAGGGGCAGGGAAGCAGTGACCCATCCAGGAGAGGACATCATATAAAAGGGGCAAACCTCACTGCCTTATCGGCTCTGTCCGCTTCCCCCACTCTGTGCTTTACTTTCTATGCTTTCTATAATAAAACTTGTCTACTACGCTTGCCTCGGTGTCCCTCGGTTTCATTCTTCCACTCGGGGGGGACATGAACCCGACATCCACATCACCCGCATCGTTTGTTTGTTTTTTTTAATAAAGAGAGAGGGAGAGAGAGAGAGTAAATTTTATTTAGTTTTCCAAGGGGCCTTTGTTGCTCTGAGAGGTCGTTGCGTATGTGGTGCTGGGGTTTGAACTCTAGCCCCTGTTTTTTTCTTTTTGTTTTTCTTTTCTGTGTGCAGTCTCCCCGTGCATTTAGTCTGCTGAGGAACTGTCATAGCAAGAATTTCTCTGTCCCCAGTGATGGCTATCCCCTAGCCAAATGGGTTGTTTTTTTTTTTTTTTAGGAGAGAGGGACAGAGAGAGAGAGAGAGAGAGAGAGAGAGGAGAGAGAATCAATGATACTCAATTTCATTTAGTTTTTCATGTGGCTTTCATTGCTCTGACATTTTGTTGTGTACAAAGTGCTGGGGTTTGAACCCATGTCTCGGGCATGCCAGGCAAGCGCTGTAATCTCGGAGCCACTGCTCCAGACCCCAAATGCGGTGTTCTGTCAGATCTTAAAAGGAAGACTTTTTTTTTTTAAGTTTATTTATTTATTTTTTTAAAGAGAGAGGGACACTGAGAGAGACAGAGAAAAACAACTTTATTGAGCTTTTCACATGGCCTCAGTTGCTCCAACACCTAGTCCTCATGTTTGCCAGGCAAGTGCCGAAACCACCTAACCACTGCTCCAGTCCCGAGGAAGACTATTTCTGTCCCCAGGTCATAAACTAACAGTGCTGGAACCTATTGTCCTTTGTGGCCAGCAGCCTCCACACCCTATGCACAAAAGGGGCTGAAAGGCAGAGCAGGGGCCTAGTTCCCAGGCAGCTTTCCTGGGATTTTTTTTCTTTTTTTTCATCCCAGGGCTGGTGTCCCTGACCCACAGCGAGGTGATATGAAGTTGCCTGGGACCAAGCTGAGAAACAGTGCTGGGACTGCCAGCACTGGGTTAAAAGGATTTAAATCTTTTTTTTTTTTAATAGTCCTTCTGGTGTCTTGCTGTCCTTGCATACCAGAGACAATGCCTTTCTGCACCCTCAACCTATTTTCTAACTGCTCAGACTCCTTATCATGTAACTGCATAAATGCTGATTCTCTTCCATACAGTTTATTTCTTCCAGACCAACTTCAACTACAAGATTGTATAATAATCCAGAAAAGCCATTCAAAGGCTAGACTGTGCAACAATAAAACATCCTTCTCTTAGACAGACTTATTATGGGTGGCCCATTCAGCCAAGATCTTTCATCTCCAAAGATCACTGATAAAATCAATGTAGCATGGCCCATGTCTTAAAGGGCCAGTAATAGATACAAAACAAGAAACAGATAACCAGAGAGGATCTCAGATACCATGGCTGACCAACGGGAACCTTTAAAACAGAAAGAGCTGCACATACAGAATTTCTTCCACTTTCTTTGCCTCTGACAGACCAGTTCCAACTATGAGATTCACAATATTTCAGAAAACCATTTAAAGGCCAGATCATTACAGTAAACATCATCTTTTTTTAGACAAGCTTATACCTATAGGTGGCCCTTTCTTCCACTTGCTTTACCTCAGACAGACAAACTCCAACTGCAAGATTGTACAAAAAAAGAAACGCAGAGACAGACTAAAAAGCACTAACTGTTCATCCAGGCCTGTAGATACCTAGTGGGCAACTACAAATAGGACAAATGTTGGAATTTCTGCCTTCATTTTCTTTTTTGTACTAGGGATTGAACTCAGGGGTGCTTAACCACTGAGCTACATTCCCAGCCCTTTTAATTTTATTTTAGACAGGGTCCTGTTGAGTTGCTTAGGGCCTTGCTAAATTGCTGAGGCAGGCCTTGAACTTGCAATCTTCCTGCCTCAGCCTTCTGAGTTGCTGGGATTATAGGAGTGAGCCATTGCACCCAGATTCTGCATTCATTTTTTTTTTTTTTTAAAGAGAGAGGGACAGTGAGAGAGACAGGGAGAGAAACAACTTTATTTAGTTTTTCACATGGCTTTAGTTGGTCCAACACTTAGTTGTATAGGTGGTGCTGGGGTTTGAACCCAGGTCCTCGTGCTTGCCAGGCAAGTGCCGAAACCACTGAGCCACCACTCCAGCCCCATCTGCATTCATTTTGTATATGTCTCCTTTATTACCTTAAGCTAGGGGTGAGATTCCTTCTTGGTTCTGCTTGGTCCTGCTTGGTCCTACTAATAGGAAGCTTATTAGCCCTAAATTTATCTAACTTATCTCATCTCTCTTCAAGAATGAGGACACCAAGATGAGAGAATTGTCAAGATTGGCAGGGACATTGAACTGCCAGCTTTTACAATATCCCATTCCAGATGCCCTGGAGCAGTACCTAAAAGCCTCCCCTCATTGCCCTACACCTTCCAGGAACAGTGGTGCCTTGCTGGCAGATCACCCTTTTATGAGACTGACCCCTCAATAAGAGCAACCGACTCTTAGTAAGCGAATTCCCCCAATCCAGGTCTGATAAACATCCTGAAGAAGGATATGGAGATTGACCTGAGCAGCAGCAATTTCCTTGACACCCGTAAGACCGAGTGAACAGGGCTGAGAGGATGATCAACCATCTCAGTTTGACCTAGACTGTTTAATCAAGTATACCTCTCACCAGCTTCTTCCTCTATTTAAAGGTAAAGCTCATGTCAGAACCTCCGAAAACAAGACTGAGACACTTGACCTCACTCATCTTCCCAATACAGCCATGTTGATTAAAGTTATTTTCTTGTTTTTACCACTACTTTTTCTGTTTGGTTTTGGGGTGACCAGACCTGATTTGTTCGGACCCTAAGAATAGACCTCTGGCCTAAAACTCTGGTAAAACAAACAGATCACATTAACTGGAAACCTGGGCATTACCTTTGATCCTTCCCTCTCCTAATTCACAGCGTCCTCAGAGCTTCCTAAAAATCTGCTAAATCCATTTACTCTTCTCCATCCCCAGCACTTCCGCACCAGTTGAGGCCTCCCGAGATTATGTTCTAAGGATTCCCACTTCCTCCTTGTTGCCCCCTTTCTCCACACAGCATCCTGCAGGGGCTTCCTAACGTGCAGGTCTGATCTAGGACTCCTCTTCTAGGAAGCTACTTGAACTATCAGTTAGTGACTAGATAAGAGAAGGCACCTTGCTGGGGAAGGTGGGCAACCTGGTCAAAGTGGTAACACCAACAATTGCTGCGTTGTAATAAGCTCAGTGTGGGAGTATGTGTGTGTGGGTGTTCCTTAACAGGTCCTGAGCAGGGAGGTGGGTTCAAGCTCTCAGCATCATCAACGTTCAGGCCTGAAGCATGATAAGCAAAACACCAGCCTCAGGCCATGGGGAGTCCAGTTCATTTTTCCCAAGGCTACAGTGAAAGGGCTGTTATCGAGAGGGATGAGTCATCAGAAAGGGATAAAGGCTACAGTCCATAGAGAAAGGTGCCCCTGAACAAGACAAGGTCTGTGAGGCAGCTGGAAAAAGCCAGTGGCCTTGGCCTTTAGGAGATGCTCTTATGTTATTGAGTCTTCTCACCAGGCTGCCCACTGAACTGCTGCATTATATTTACTTACTTAGTTGTCAAACATGTGGATTCTAGAGGCATATTATCCTCAGCTTCAGGACCAGCTCTCACGGATCTTGGGCCAAGTTAATAACCTTGTCTATGCCTCAGTTTCTCTGTAAAATGAGAACAATTTATTCAGTTCACAGTGAGTCTTTGTTGTTAGACACTAGAATAGCAACTATCTTGAGTGTTATTAATTGGGAAGTGTCATTAAGGAAATTTCTGGAGTGCTGGAAATGTTCCATGACTTGATCCTAGTGCTGTTTATTTAGGTTTATACAATTTTATCAATCGATTGATAAATTGCAGTGCTGTGGATCAAACCCAGGGGCCTTGCACATGCTAGGCAAGTGTTGTACCACAGAGCTACATCCTCAACCCTATTTTTTATTTTATTTTATTTTTGAGACAGGTCCTTCCTTTGTTTTCTAGGCTGATCTCGAACTCCTGGGCTTAGTGATCCTCCTGCCTCTTGAGCTGCGGACATTATAGACATGTAGCACTGCACCTAGCTATAATATACTTTTAAGTCCATCAAGCAACTAAGATTAGTGTACTACATACCTTTACTGTCTTCTATATTTTCATTAGAAAATGTTAAAAATCAAGTTAATATCTGGGTGCACTGGTGCACACATGTAATCTCAGCGATTTGGGAAGCTGAGGACAGAGAATTGAAAGTTCAAAGTCAGCCTCGGCAACTTAGCAAGGCCCTAAGCAACTTAGCAAGACCCTATCTCAAAAAAAAAAAAAAAAGGGCTGGAAATGTGGCTCACTGGTTAACTGCCCCTAGATCCAATTCCTGGTTACCACCCCCAACAGATGAAGTTAATAATATCTAATTCCCAGCATCATTGTGAGCATTGAATGTGCTTAGCAGGTTACATCATTGTTCCTGGCCAGTGTCCAGCTATCGTCATAGTGAGTGGTGATCTTATCACTGGAAGTCCTGTGTCCCCTAAGAGCACTGAACATCTTGGAGAAGAGGTACTTTGGTATCTTTCGGTTCCAGCAAGGAAGAGGATCCCATTTGGGATCTCCTCAAGTTCAGCCATAAAGAGAGACATAAAATCAGATCATTGCAAGTGTGGAACAGGAGCTCTGAAGGGCAGGGAAAGGTTTCACACAGTTGGGTGTTGTGGAAGGCTTCTTAAAAAAGTCAGTCCTTGGGACAAGAAGAAAGCGTCCAGGGTAAAGAAGGTGCCTTCACTCTCTTTTTTTTTTAATTTTATTTTTGAGCAACCTTACAAGATTTTAACAAAATAATATAAAATGTGTATAAAATGTGTATATATTCTGGATATTGCAATTATCCCCAGGCCTTCACTCTCTTAATGGAGTGGGTCTGATTTTGGTTCTTGTCCTTCTTCACCAGGCCTAGCACACATTAGACCTCAGTACCAGCTGACACGAAATGAGCATCATGAGCTCTGCTTTGAAAGAGAGATGTGACACATTGGGGAACCACTCCGATTAGCTGGGTCTGGACAGGGCTTGTCAGAGCCGGAGCCTCCAACCCCAGGTTGCATTTCCTTGAGATCCCTGAGCCACCACCAGGGGTCGACAGCTGCAAAAAGACAATTCCGGAGGATTCCCAGAACCTGGGTCACCAGGAGGACAGACATGGACAAGTTAGGTTAAAGCTGAAACCTCTGACCCAGGAGTTCTCGGGGCAAGCCGGGCGCGTTAGGGATGACCCGTACTGACGGCAGATGAGGATGGTGAGGGTGGCGGGATGAACCTGGAAGGGAAGCCAGCTGAGCAGGCAGCACGGTCTATTTACTGCATAGGTGCGAAGCCGGAGGCCCACGCTACACGCGGTCCTCGCTCTCGTCCCCCCGCAGGCGGCGCCAGAGCGCAAGCCTGCCTCGTGACTCGGGTCCAGAGTCCCGCCCGGCGGGGCGAGGGGCGGACCCAGGAGTCTGGGCGTTGGAGCGCGGCCACTGTCGCGCCGCGGGACGGACTCTCGGACTGACGCTCAGTGGGACCCTTCAGGGCCATGGTGGAGCACGCCGCTCGTGGCTGCTGCTTGGGCTGGGACTTCAGCACGCAGCAGGTACGATCGCGGGATCCCACTGCCTGCAGGGCAGGGCCCCCTCCTCCGCGATGCCGCGTGGGCTGGCTGACACCGGGCGCCCTGGGCCGAGACGTGGGTGCGCCTCACTCCTGGGCTTCCGGGGGCTGGGGCGCCCCCTTCCCGGTGCGTGGTCGCCCGGCTTTGCCCAGTCAGCGAGTTGCGTCCTGGACCCAGCCTTTCCGGAAACGGCGGGCGCCCCCCGGCGGGACCAAGCTGGCACGTAGCAGGGAAGTGTCCAGAGAGGGGCGGTTCCGATCACGGTCATGGGCATGGAGTGGCGGGGACCCCAAGACACCCAAATCTCAGGGAGGCAGAGAAGCCAACAGACTGGTAGACGTGCGCATATGTGTAACCAGTGACCTGAAATCGAGCACCTCTCCAAACCTTTTTTTTTTTTTAAGTGAAGTAGGCACGATGTACAAGTGGACTTTGCCCACCTTTTGGCCGCCCTTCGTTGCAACATAGTACTTGGGTCTGTGGACCCAGGACTTCTGGCCAGAGTAGGTCTGTGCTGCTTCCAGGGATCCGCAGATAGGCGAATAGAATAAAAATTTGCCCTCAAACTGAGAGCATAGGATGCCCAGGGGACTCCTCCTTAGGAGTACTGGGGCCAGGGGAGGGAAATATAGTTACAGTCAAACCCCCCCTCTCTTCCGATGGGCTAAGGGAGCAGGCCTCACTTAGCTCTGACGGGAATGTCTTGTGGGACTCCAGATATGTGGGGTTGCTTTGGTAGACCTCAGTTTCCCCATCTGTCCAGGAAAGGATAGCTACCTATATTCCAGAGATTGGAGATACTCTTCATTGGGACATATGTGTCTCTGGTTTATGACCATAGTTGTTGAGACCAGCCGGTGGACCTTGCCTGGTATCTCCAGACTCCTGCAGACATGAGTGGCCCCCCTCCACTTTGCCTTCATTCCTTGCCTGAGGCTTCCTAGCCAGGCACTCGAAGTGACTAATCTGTGACCATTGCTTCTAGACGGTCTTGGCTTTGACTGGGGAGCAAAGATTCCTGGAGCTTCCTGGTTGTTTCTACTTAAGATTCAAGTGTCTTCATTTTATTAAATCTTTGTATAGGTTCCCAGATGAAGCCTCTGTCGCCATGGCTATAGTGATATACCCTAGTCTCCACCGAGGTGTTTAGTCTGAACCTTGCCTAGTGATGTTAGTAACTCCTGGGCCAGTGTAGAAGCTGAGGAAAACTCTAGCCTATCTTTAAAAATGTCTTCCAGGTGAAAGTTGTTGCTACTGATGCCAAGCTGAATGTCTTCTATGAGGACAGTGTGCATTTTGACAGAGACCTTCCAGAATTTGGGTATGTACCTGGAATGTGTGTGTGTTTGAGCAAATGCGCTGGTGGATATTGGTTTTGGAGTCTTTCCAAAAACTTCTGTAGTCATGAACCGCAGTGCTACCAAATTGCAGAAATGGTGTGGTCTTGACAGACCTCTGAGTATCTTTTTTTTCTATACCTGTAATACTTTCTTCCCCATTCCTTCCCAGTTCCATTCGTTCATTCATACATGTGTTAAGTGTCATTTGAGATCTGCTTTGTACCAGGCACTGTGCTGTTTATATCAGTCCATTTTCGGTTGTTGATAACAGCACAGACTGCTTAAGTTATAAAGAAAACAGATTTATTTTGGCTCATGGTTCTGGCAGAAGTCTAGGGGCTATATCTGGTGACAGCTTTCTTGCTTTCAGAGCCCTGAGGTGCACAGGGCATTACATGAGAGACAAAAAGTATGCATGTACATCTTGCATGGTCGTGCACATGTGTGCCTATGTGTATGTGTATGAGTGTGTATGTGTGTGTGTGTGTTCTCTGATTCCCCCCCCCCATGCTAGAGACACTGAGTTGACATTGTTTCCAGTTCTCAGCTGAAGCTTCCAGAGGCCTTCCACATTTCTACATTTATTCCCAGAATCCAGCTCAGCACCACCTGAACAAGCTCAAGCTAGTCTGCTGGAGAATCAGAGTCATGTGGCCTCCTTGTCCCCTTTTGCCCAGGAAGAGCCAGCCAGCTAAAAGCACAGCCCTCTAGCTACTGTTAGCTGACCACAGATGCATCAGTGAGCCAAGCTGAGCCTCTCTGAGCCCAGCCCAATGACTGACCAACAGAATTGTGAGCTAAGTGAGCTTAGTGTTTTCAACCCATAATATCCCTCTCCCCTGATTGTTTTTTTTTTCTTTCTTTGGTGCTGGTGGTCAAACCTAGGGCCTAAGCATGCTAGACATACACTCTACCACTGAGCTATGTCCCCAGCGCTTTAGAAGTGGTTTGTAACAAGGCAAAAACTAACTGTATACATAATTATTTTTAAACTTATTTACTTTTTTTTTCTTTTTTGGTGGGACTGGGATGTAGCTCAATGGCAGAGCAGAATAAATAAATGGCAGAGCAGAATAAATAAATAAATAAAATGCTTCTGCTTTGTCTTTGCGCTCCCATTTTGTGGCTGATATGGGTGACCAGAGAAGCCTTGGCAGCCACTTGTTGATGATGGCAGAGCCGCATCAACCTGGGTCCCTAAATAACTGCATGGAGAACTCCCCGCTCCTTTCCTCACCATTGCAGATCATGCATGAGTAAGAAATGAACTTCCATTGTGGCAAGCTGTGGAATTTTGTTTTTCCATTAATAAAGATTTTCTCCCATCATATCTTTTTTCTTTTTTTACCCAGGGACTTAACCCAAGGGTGCTTAACTGCTGAGCCACATCTCCAGCCCATTTTTTTATTCTTTATTTTGAGACAGGGTCTAAGTTGCTTAGGGCCTTGCTAAGTTGCTGAGTATGGCTTTGAACTTGCGATTCTCCTGCCTTAGCCTCCCAAATTGCTGGGATTACAGGTGTGTGCCACCATGCCTGACTGGCCTATCATATCTTTTCAAAGAAAAATAATGCCTCTATTGATAATCTCATACCACAAAATTCACTCTTTAAAAATGAACAGTTTAGGGGCTGGAGTGGTAGCTCAGTGGTTACAGCGCTTGCCCAGCATGCGCAAGTACAGGGGTTCAAACCCCAGCACCCACGTACACAACTAAGTGTTGGAGCAACTAAGGCCATGTGAAATACTAAATAAAGTTGTTCCTCTCTTTCTCTGTCTCTCTCACTGTCTCTCTCTCTTTAAAAAAAAAAAGTACAATTTAGGGGCTGGGGAGGTGGCTCAGTGGTAGAGTACTTGCTTGGCATGTGCAAGGTCCTGGGTTCAATTCCAAGCACTGCATAAATAAAGGAAAACCAAATGAGAAAAAAAAATGTACAGTTCAGTTGGGCATCATGTTACATGCTTGTAATCACAGTGACTCTGGAGGCTAAGGAATGGATCACAAGTTCAAGGCCAGCCTTATACAACTTAGTGAGACCCTGTCTCAAAATAACATAAAATAGGAATGGGCTGGGAATGTAGCTCAGTGGTAAAATGCCCCTGGGTTCAATCTCCAATACCATGTGCATGCATGTACACACACACACACACATACACACACACGTGCCAATTTAGTGCTTTTTATCATATTCACAGAATTGTATAACCATCACTGCTACCTAATTTTAGAACATTTTCATCACCTCAAAAGGAAACCCTGAATCCATTAACAGTCACTCCACAGCTCCTTCCTCTCAACCTTCCAACCACAGTGTATTTTCTTTATGAATTTGCATATTCTAGACATTTTATAGCAAGTTTAATTTATAAAATATGCTGTGTCATATGATAAGTTTCTTTCACTTAGCATAATATTTCAAGGTTCATCCATGTTGTAGCATAAATCTGTACTTTTTTTTTTTTTTTTTTTGTATTAGGCTTTGAACCCAGGGGCATTTAGCCACTGAGCCACATCCCTAGCCCTTTTATTTTTTATTTTGAGACAGGGTCTTGTTAAATTGCCAAGTCTGTCCTGGAACTTGTGATCTTTCTGCCTCAGTCTCCCTAGTTGCTGGAATTACAGATGTACATTACCACGCCTGGTTTCTCTTTACTTTCATGATGATCGTTTGAAATAAGGTTTTGGGTTTTTTTTTTGTTTTGTTTTTCATTTGTTTTTTTTTGTTGTTGTTGTTTTTGTTTTTGTTTTTTGGTGCTCTGTGGTACTCTATCACATATACCTATGTGAGATGTGAGATATATCTATATCTGTTCATCTCTTTGGGTACACCTGTGTTGACTCTAGTTTATTACTACAATAAGGTTGCTGTGAACATTTGTGCTAATCCACCCCTCCCTCCCTCTCTCTCTCTCTCTTTCTTTTTTCAGCACTAGGGATTTAACTCAGGGCCTTGCACATGCTAGGCAAGCACTCTACCACTGAGTTATGTCCCAACCCTTTTTGTTTTGAGACAGGATCTTGCCATTTGCCCAGGCTGGTCTCAAAATTGAGATCCTGCTGCCTCCAGAGTAGCTGGGGCTAAGGCAGGTATTACCACACCAGGCCTTGTGTGAATATTTCTATGGACTTATACTTTCCTTTTTCTTAGCTAGATGCTTAGGGGTAGAATGACGGGATCATATGATTATCTAATAATAGATATGGTATGTATCCTGAACTTCTTTTTTAAAAACATTAACTCATAATTGAAAGGGTTGGATTTTATTAAACCAACCCTTTATACGAAGGGTAAGGAGGACGAGGAGAAGATTCCAGGAACCTTCCAGGACTTGCAGGTCAAGGACTCTCTGGGAAGGGGGGCCTAGTGACACACACCTGTAATCCCAGCTACTTGGGAGGCTATCGCTGGAGTATCTCAAGTTTGAGGCCAGCCTCAGTAACTTAACAAGACCCTGTCTCAAAATATAGAAGAGGACTAGGGATGTAGCTCAGTGGTAGAGCGCCCTGGATTTGACCCCCGTACTGAGTGTACACATTATATGCACATCTAGCTCCCTGGACTGCTGTGATAGGTGAGAACTTCCTGTAGATGAAGACCTCTCTATACCAGCTGCCCTCTACTTCTCCAAACTCATAGGATTTCAGAGGTATTTTAGTCTACCCTGTACTCTCCCAGTTCCTTCATGGCTCCTGCACCAAGTGACTCTATTTTTGCCTTCCCCAGCCAGACCCTCATACCTAGAAGGTGCTTTCTGAGAATTGCCACCTCTGGACCACTCTAGGTGAGCCCATGCCTTCTTTTTCCATCTTTCCATCTCAACAACACTTGTGCCTGTCTATCCACAGTTCTCACTGGAGGCTGTGGGGAGGTTGTCCATTAGCTGGTCTCCAGCGTCTGCCTCTATGGGCTGGCTCCACTATGGGCTGGCTTCGCTATGCTCAGTCTGCCCTGAGACTCCATCCCACATTCTCTCCTGTTGTCCCTGCAGAACTCAGGGTGGTGTCCATGTGCACAAGGACAGGCTGACAGTCACCTCTCCCGTCCTCATGTGGATCCAGGTAAGCACAGGGATCCTTTCCTTCTGTCCCCAGCCTGTGTCACTGACAGATCTGGTGGTTTACCAGGACGTCCCAGGGTGGCCTCTCATGGGAGCAGCTATTGAGACCAGGTCCTCTTGGATAAAGGGAGAATGTTTGGTTTGTAGGGCAGGCTCAGCCTTAGCAGGTGTCAGGGGACTCATAGGCTGGCATGAAAGTTCTAGAGCCACATAGCTGGCAAGTTCTGCTAGTGCGATGGGTTATTTTGGTACTCGGGAGTGAACCCAGAACCTCACATATGCTAGGCAAGCACTCTGTACTGAGCTAAACCCCCAGACCTTTTTCAAAGTTTAATTTGAGACAGGGTCTCCCTATTGCTAAGTTGGCCAAGCTGGCCTAGAACTTATGATCTTCTTGCCTCAGCCTCCTGAGTAGCTGGAATTGCAGGCATGTGCCACCACACTGGGCTCACCAGTGCCATCTTTAAAACATAATAGAGAAAGCCTTCCCAGACACTTTGCAGTCAGGCACTGTGGTCTCCCTTATTCCTTGAATTCCGTACAACCCTTGGGATGTTAGTGCTTGTCCCCCTGGACCTTTCAGGGTGTGGGCACTCACAATGGTGACTTGTACTTTGATCAGTCATGCTTAGATCAATCCCAAGCTGGGTGTGCCTGCTTAGGACTAACAAGAAAGGAAGACACCTGTGGTCCAATCTGGTGACCAGTAGGACCCCAGGAGCAGAGATGTGGATGGCACAGTCAAGCATGGTAGGGCTGGGACTGCCTCATGTACCACGGGGGGCCCAGAGTCCCTGAACCTGGAGGCCAAACAGGCAGAACTTACGGTATTTGCCGAAAGCTTTCTTAGTCCTCCAGTACCTGTTAACCAATTCCTGTATTAAATTCTTCCTGTTAAAAATAACTAGTATAAGGGGTTGGGGACTTAGCTCAGTGGCAGAGCGCTTGCCTAGCATGCGCAAGGTCCCGAGTTCAGTCCTCAGCCCTGGAAAAAAACAAACAAACTAGTATATGTGGCTGGAGCAGTGGCTCCAAGGTTAGGGCACTTGCCTGGCATGCACAAGTACACAGGTTCAAACCCCAGCACCCATGTGCACAAATGTGAGAGCAACGAAAGCCAGGTGAAAAACTCAATAAAAATTGATTCTCTCTCTCTTTTGCTGTCCTTCTCTCTTTAAAAAAAATTAAAAAAATAACTAGTATGGCTGGGTGCGGTGGTGCACACCTGTAATCTAATCCTAACGATTCAGGAGGCTGAGGCAGGAGGATCACAAGTTCAAAGCCAGCCTCATCAACTTAGCAAAGCCCTAAGCAACTTAGTGAGACTATAACTCAAAATAAAAAATAAAAAGGGCTGAAGATGAGGCTCAGTGGTTAAGCATAGTAATACATTCATATATACATGCATACATACAAACTGGTGTGATTTCCTTTTTAATCAACTTGACAACGACTCATATGCTGGAGGATTGGGGTAAAGGGATAGGTCTTAACCAGATAGGCTAGCTGGAGGTGTTTCAGAGGGCTAAGCCTGACCAAGGTAGAGGTTCAGGGAGTTAGAGGCAAGCATTGCTGTTAAGAGGTCCCAGAAATGACATTAACTGCGTCTGATATTCCAAGGCCTTCATTCGAGGAGGCAAGCACAGGGGAAGGATCCAGGCTTGGGTGTGGAGTCAGGATGATTTCCTGTCTCAAGCTGGACTTGTTCCTAACTTGTCAGACCCTGTGTGAGGTTTGACAAGCAGGGCTACAGCTGGCAGCACAGTCAGGGCCAGAAGGAGCCCTCTCAGCATGGTGCAGGAACAGTAGGGTCAGGCAAAAGCTGAAGTGAGTTCTCTATGCTCAGGGAAGACACATGCTGAGGTGACTCTCTCATTCCTACTGTGAAGTCTGAGGGGTAAGTATCAAGCTCTCCTGGGCACCACCATTCATCCCACTCACGGGGTCTTGCTAGAAAGAGAATTCCAACCAGATAGCGGAGGTTGGAGTGGGGACTTGTGACAAATGGCCACTATCTCTATCACACCCTCAACCCTGGGCTCCTGGACACAGGGAGCCTGGACCCAGAGCCCTCCTCCAGGGGCAGAGCTTTCTCCTTGCTTTGCTGCTCACTGGTGTGTTGTTGTCAGGTCAGATCATGAATATGGTAGGTTGAAAATGCAAATGAAAGAAACCATAATTTGAGCTGATTTGTTTTTGCTCCTCCTGAATGCTTGGAAGTCACAAATTAAAGAAGCAAAATTTGAGTATTGGTAGTTTGTGATTCCATTTATTTTAAGTGTCTTTAGCATAGTTGACCTTTTTATTTCATTGATGCCTACCTGTTTGATTAATGTATTCTAGTGCTTACAGATCCTGTCATTAGGACCTTCTTCATCTGCCAGGAGCCTTTGCTGTAGCAAGCACTTGCATTTCCCTTTTGAGGCTTCTGACTTACCTATTTAATGGTTCAGTGCAGTCATGGTTTCTGCTCTTCTTCTCAGGCTCTGGACATCATCTTGGAGAAGATGAAGGCTTCGGGCTTTGACTTCTCTCAAGTCCTAGCCTTGTCTGGAGCAGGCCAGGTTTGTGTGCAGTGGTCCCATCTGCCCGGTGAGGGTGGCTATGGAGAATGGGAGATAATGGCCAGGGTGCAAGATGATGACTCCTCTGATTTTTTTTTCTTTTTTTCCTTTTTGGTACCAGGGATGGAACCAAGGGCACTTGAACATAGAGCCACATCCCCACCCCTTTTTTATATTTTATTTGGAGACAGAGTCCTGCTAAGTTGCTTATGAACTTGCTGAGTTGCTGAGGCTGGCTTTGAACTCGTGATCCTCCTGTCTCAGCCTCCTAAGTCCCTGGGATTACAGGCATGCACCACAATGCCTGGCTCAATAGCTCTTCTTGGAGCACACGTTTTATTGTTAGTGAAAATGCCTCCAGCTATTTCACCTTGGAGACTAATTTGCTTCCTTGCAAAAGGATTTGGGACAGTTTTCGTGATTAAGCAGCATATAAAGTAGGACACTTGGTGAGGGAACCAAATAGAGGTCCTCAAAAGAGGATTGAGAGAACATTCAACATGAATTCATTATGACTGTTTGGGGGCACTAAAATTGCTTTTCTATTTCCTGGAAGTATAAGCAAAATGAGAAATGATACTAATCATGGCAGTATTTTTAGTAATAGGTGCAGTAATAATAAAATCAGATGACTCTGACTGAACCCTTAGTGTGTGCCAGGCACTGCCCTGAGGAGTTCACGTCCATTATCTTAGACCCTATAGCAATTCTAAGGGGTGCTCGTTGTGTTGATCAGCACAAGAACTCTGGGCATGCCCAGTTCTGGCATTTAGAAATAGTGACCTGGGGAATATTACTGGCTTTCTAGTGCCTCCAAATGACAGATGAAGCTCTGTCATAGGGTCTTGTGAGTGTTAACTAGATAGAGCAGTACCTAGTATATCATAAACTTTACTTAATGATATCTGTGGTTTTTATTATTATTGACATTCACTTGAGGAAACTGAGGCACAGGTAAGTGATGACACCTGCTCAAGCACTCATAGTTGCTAGAAAGAGAAGTGAGGACCACATCCAGTTCCATTTTCCAGTCCCTGTTCTGTGTGGGAGTCATTTGGCTTCCCACTGGGTTATCAGGTTTTTACCTCCTCACTAGATGGAGGCCTTTTTCTCTATCCCTGACCTAACAGGAGTTTATTGTTCTCACTCTTATTAAGAATTCCCTAGGGGATCTATTTCTCTGACCTGAACCCTAAGCCTCGACACCCATTTCCCTCCTAGACATCTATTTTAGTCAACTTTTTTTTAAATCACTGTGACCAAAGACAAGAACAACAGAGGAGTGGCTCTGTTGTTGAAATCATGGGGCTCATGATTTCAGAGGTCTCTGTCTGTAGATGCCAACCTCATAGCTCTGGGCCCAGGATGAGGCAGAACATTGTGACAGAACGGTATGGTGGAGGAAAGCAGCTCAGGACAGAGAGATGCAGGCTCCCCAAGGACAAAATATAAAGCCCAAAGTCACACCCTCCTGACCTGCTTCCTCAGCTACACCCTGGCTGCCTAGGGTTACCACCCAGTTAATCCCTATCAGTGGATGAAGCCACTGATTAGGTCACAGCTGTCATAATCTAATCTTTTCACCTCTGAAAATTCTTGCATTGTCTCACACAGGAGCTTTTGAGGGACATCTCATATCTAAACCTTAAGGTCTCCAGTCCCCATGGCCAGGTATCCTACAAGTGCCTCACGCACTATGTCCCAGACTGAATACTGTCTTCCCAGAGACTGCCTCCTTTTCAGATTCCCTTCCTTGGGGAATTCTCACTGTCCTCCCAGGAGTACAAAGCCATGTGTCATCTTGACTACTCCATCTTCCCACACCATATCCAAGGAGTCCCCACATCCTGTTAATTTGTTCATTACTCTTGAATCTGTTGTATCTCTACCAGCTCTGTCTCTGTTGCCCCAGGCCGGGTATCTGTCACTTCCCTCTAGGCCTCTACTGTAGCCTCCCTTCCTCTTTCCCACTTCTCCCTAGCTCTCACAGGCCCTTTCATACACTCAGCCCTGACCATGACACTCCCCTGCAAACCCAGGGCTCCTACCAGCTCCAAGCTGATCCCAGTCTTCAGAGCCTGGCTGTCAAGGCGCTCAGTACTCCTCTCACTCCAGCCCTTTGCCAAGCTCCCGTCCCAGCAACAGGCCCATTACTTAGAATGTCACCTTTTGCCAGATCTGCCAGGCTGTCATCTGTGGCTGCTCTTTCCTTGGAGCACCCACAGACCCAACTTTGTCCTAACACTCATGCCCACTTTACCCATCTATACCCACCTAGCTAGGTTTTATGTGTTACCTGAGCCCTGTCACTGCAGCTCCGCAGGGTTGTTGTTTGGTACCAGGGATTGAACCAGGGGTACTCGATCCCTGAGCCACATCCCAGCTCTTTTTTTACTTTTCATTTTGGGATAGGGCCTCATTAAGTTGCTTAGGGCCTCACTAAATTGCTGAAACTGAGTTTGAACTTGTAATCCCCCTGCTTTGGCTTCCCAAGCTGCTGGGATTACAGGGATGTACCACTGCACCTGGCTGCACTGGGTTTTGTGATTGTACATTTGTATCTTTTCCCCTGACGACTCCAGTGTCCTGATAAATAGGGGCTCATTACATTATTTGGATTGAGTGAATGTGATGAATAAATTTCAGGTACTGTTGCAATCAATGTATTTGAATACAGTTTTACAAAAGCCACCAAAATACAGAACAATAATTCTTTCTTTCATACTTCCATAAGTTTTGGTATGACAAGACAGAGTTCTTCCCCATTTTATTAAAATGAACACTGAGTCCCATAAAGGAAACCACTGTAACTCAGACATCACAAGGACAGGCTTGGAGTCTGGTATTTTGGTGTGTGGTCTGGGTCTTTCTGGGTCTCCAGGAGACTGTGACACCAGTGCGTAGCCACATGAACTTGTGCTTGGGTTTCCCCTCAACAGCAACACGGAAGCGTATACTGGAAGGCTGGGGCCAGCCTGGCACTGACAGCCCTGTCACCAGAGCTCCCATTACACCAGCAACTGCAGGTAACTGTGCTCATGTCTTGTGGGTCTGAGAAACTTCTGCAGAGAGGGCAAATGGGCCCCAACTCCTGTGGGCCTTGAAATCTGAGACTTTTATGCATCGTTGAGAGTGGAAGGAGCAGTAGTTCTGTGATAGTGGTCTGTCCTGCCTCCCCAGGTGGAGCCTCTCCAGTGTCTGGACAGGGGGGTCAAGTGCTAATGACCTGCGTCACATGAGTCCTGTCCTTCCCAGAATGACTTTGCGCCATCCCCCTCAGGCCCCTTGGGAATCTTCCCTTGGTGCATGATGCCTCCTGGTGACGGTGTGAAGGCCGTGGCTCTGATTTCCCCCTTTCTCCCAAGTTCCAGAAGCCCTTGTAAGACCCGCACTTGGCTGCAGCTGTAGCCCTTCCTTGCCGGTCTCTAGTGTTGCCTGCTGTTCTCAGGCACCCTCACTGAAAGAGCCCTTCACCTTCAAGGCCTTCAGGGAGAGACCCCTGGGCCAGGCCAAGGGCACATCTTGGGGAGAGGTATTACACCTGCTATGATGGGCAGTGTAATTGTCAGCACCCAGGTGGCTCTTTGAGTCAGCAGTAGAGCTCAAGCCAATACCTTTGCCCCTCCTTCCAGGCCTGCTTCTCTGTCAGCGACTGCCCGGTGTGGATGGACTCCAGCACTACAGCCCAATGCCGCCAGCTGGAGGCCGCCGTGGGTGGGGCCCAGGCTCTCAGCTGCCTCACGGGGTCCCGTGCCTATGAGGTGGGCAGCATCCACAGTGGGCTGGGGAGTGGGGCAGGGCTTTGCTCTGTGGGTGTCTGGGAGGGTGTAGTGGGCACCCAGCTTCTGTGGGGGTCATGTGAGACGGTGCTGGTGCCTTCCCAGTGGGCCCAGAACTGGACATTCAGTCTTGCTTCCTAAGGCAGTCTGCCCTGCTTCCCTGTGTACCTGCTGGGCAAAGGCAGCCTCCTCCCATGAGTTCCCAGGTCAGGCTGGGTGTGAACAGAGCTAAGGTCCTCACATCAAGCTACTCACTGTGCCTGGGTGCAATGATGGCACCTCAGTCTCATTTTTTGAAACCTGAACATAACAAAAGGACTTCCATTGTAGCTGAAATGAGTCAAAGAGCATTAAGATAGTGCAGTACCTGGCTGGCTTCAGCCCCGGCCCCGAGGTCATGTGATTGGCTACCGTGGGTCAAGTGACCCTCACTGGAGTAGAGGCTTGGGGAATCAGCCAAACTTAGGTCACCTTATACAAGAGGAAAGTGGGTAGAGAGCATATCTGCATAAAGGCTGTAGTGCCTTGGTGACAAGTCATACAATATGAAAAACAAAGTCTACTCGCAAAGTCCTGACATGTGAGGGGTCCTCCCGGAAGGCCCAGAAGTTACTTCTGCGTCCTGTGGGTGCAAAGTGATTGTTTATTGCTGGAGTATTATAGTACTTAGAACATTTTAAGGATTCAAAGGCCAAAATACAGAGTGTTGGGTGTTCAGCAGATGCCAAGCATTTTCACATTTGGGGGCCTTTTAAAAGCATTTTCTTTACTGCATAATATCTAGCACATGCTATGTTAAACTCGCTTTATGGAGTTGATTATTCTTTCCGTGTAGGATTTTGGCTTCTAAGAATTTGCATTCTTTCCCCAGCGTTTTACAGGAAACCAGATTGCAAAGATTTACCAGCAGAACCCTGAGGCCTACTCACACACAGAGGTTGGTTCAATGTTCATGTTCGTTTGAAAGTCACAGATGAGTGGGGAGTTTTGATGCATTCACCTTAATCCCAGCTATTCAAGAGGCCGAGGCAGGATGATGGCAAGTTCAAGATCAGCCTGGGCAATTTAGCAAGACCCTGTCTGAAAATAAAAAATAAAAAAAGGACTGGGGATGTAGCTCAGTGGTAAAGTGTTTGCACAGTCTGTGCAAGTACCTCAGTTGAATCCCTAGTACTAAATACATACATACATACATATATGTAATATATGTATATATATATATATATATACACATATATATATAGTGAGCTGAAAGCTTCCTGTTGTCTAGTGCCATCATAGCTGTCTTAGTGTCATGGGGTATTACTCAGGTGTTTGCGATGGTGATGCTGTAAATAAAACTGCTCTGTTGCCAGTCATTAAAAAGAGTTTTGTTGTTGTTGTTTCTGATGTTGGTTATTCTAAAGATATCAAAACTGTACTTGTAAAATAATGGAAAGGCAAGAGCCAAGTATGGTGGTACATGCCTGTAATACCACAACTCAGAAAGCTGAGGCAGGAGGATCACAAGTTTGAGACCAGTCTCAGCAACTTGGCCAGGTCCTGAACCACTCAGCAAGACCCTGTCTCAAAATAAAATGGTTAAGTATCCCTGGGTTCAATCCGTAGTATAAAAAACTTTTTTTTTTTTGAGAATCAATTTTGTTTATTTTTTCATTTAGTTTTTTTTTTTTCTGACACTCAGTTGTGTGTGTGGTGCTGGAGTTTGAACTTGGGTCCTTGCACATATCAGGCAAGCATTGTAACTGCTGAGCCACCACTCCAGTCCTCCCCACCTCAAACATACTAAGGCAAAAGAATTATATACCTTTTCTATGTTTAGATATGTTTGGAAGCCAGACATGGTGATGCTTGCCTGTAATCCCAGTGACTCAGGAGGCTGAGGCAGGAGGATTTCAAGTTTGAGACCAGCCTCAGCAACTTAATGAGATCCTGTCTCAAAATAAAAATAAATATAAAAGGGTTGGGGATATGGTTCAGTGGTAAAGCACCTTTTGGTTTTATCCCCAGTACTGGGGATAGAAAAAAGAAAAAGAAAAGAAAAAATATGTTTAGATACACAAATATTCACCATTGTGTTACAATTGCCTATAGTATTCAGTATGGTAACATGCTGTATGAGGTTGTAGCCTAGAAGCAAGCACTGGCCTCCACCATCTAGTCTGGGTATGTAGTAGGCTTGGTTTGTATAGATAAATTGCATGGTGTTCACACAACGATGAAATCGCTTAATGATGCATTTCTTAAACCATATCCCTGTTGTTAAGCAGTGCATGACCGTATTCAGTTTGCTTTCTTTTCTCATTGTCATGCTGTTGACAAAGAGCAGGGAAGGGATGGAATTGTGAGAAAGGGAAGTCAGGAGCTCTCATGACCAGAAGGGGTGAGGGTGAGGGTCAGAGTGAGAGTGGTGGGAACCGGTGTCTTCCTGAGACCACCTGAGTAGGAGATCCGGGTGCCTCTGGGGCTCTGCCCTTTCACTTTCCTAGATAGTTGAGGCAGGATCACTGCTAGGCACTTGACTGGCATGGATCAGGATTTTCCTTGTAGATGGGACAGGACTGGAACTTTATGTGTCACCAGCTCTGGTCCTTCAACCTGCATCACGGTAACCTAGATTCTTCCTGATGGCGCAGTTGCCAAAACCAGCACTTAATGCCACCGAAAAAGCATCTCCACACACCCTGGCTGTTAATTTTTTTCTTCATAATAAGAAAATGACCATCTCACAATAAACTAAAGTACCTTTTTAATCTTGGGAATTCACATATAGTATATTGTTTAATGATTCAAGAGTGCAGGTTACTTTGCCACATTAGCCATGGAGGAACGTGTCCCCAAATTCTGTGTGGAAAGAAGGTGGTCTGATGGGTCAGGAGGTGGCAGCACTCTCTCCACTAGTTCTGGAGCCTGTGATGCTCATGTGGATTCACAGACTCTCAGGCTGACATTTAAGTTCCATCAGTGATTCTGTCATGTGATTTGGGGGTCTGTGGCTTCTGAAGGGCCAGTTTTCACTTAAACATATCCTGAACCCCCAAGAGTGTTTTGGTTCATTCTGAATCCTGTGGTTGCACCTCATCTTCGCTGTGACCAGCTGAAAGACAGAGAAATGGAGGAGGACGTCAGGGCACACGTTCCCTAGTGCATGGATTCTAGGTGGAAAAGCAGCTTTTCTGTGCATGGCTTTTTCACAGGGCATTTGGATTCTGTCCTTTCTGTGGCCTGTCAGAAATTACAGAGACTGAGTGAGTGCTCTCCCCAGGAGACAGCTTTTGAAATTCCAGCTGCTCTGATCTGGGGTACTCGGTCTCCACCATTTACTTGGGCATTTTGCTCAAAGTTTCTCTTTCCTCCCCAATTTAAAACTCTCTTCCTGTTTTGTCAGAAGCACTCAGTAACTTAGGGTATGTGGGAGTGAGTCATCTCTGACTGTATTTCTTTCTTTTTCAGAGAATTTCTTTGGTCAGTAGCTTTGCTGCTTCCCTGTTCCTTGGCTCTTACTCCCCCATTGACTACAGTGACGGTAAGCTTTCAGAGTGTGGACTGGGTGCTTGTTCTGAGTGTGTGCGGGCATGGGGCCATGTGGGCAGTGACAGCCCCAACCACCCTGGGTGGGTGCTAATCTTACAGCTCTCATCATTGGCCAAGAGGGGAGTGTATTAGTTATCTTTTGCTGTGTAACACATGACCCCAACACTTAGCAGTTGAAGACCATATGTATTTTCCCACGTAGTGCCTAAGGATCACCAATGTGGGAGGGGCTTAGACAGGTGCTGCTGTCTCAGGGTCTCTCACAAGGTGGCAGGCAAGGTGGCAACCAGGGCTGCAGTCATTTGAAGGCTTCACTGTAGCTAGAGAACCCACTTTCAGGATCCTGCATGTGATTGTTGGCAGGGCGTTGGGTAAGGTAGTTCCTTACCATGTGGCCTCTCTGCCACATGGTGACATTGGAGGGGAGGGGAAAGAAAGGGAGAAAGAGAGAAGGCCAAGCAGAAGCTGCACTGTCTTTTATATGGTTATTTTGGAAGTGACTTTCCATTGCTTCTGCCTGATCTGCTGGTCACACTGATGAACCCCAGTAGAGTGTTGGGGGTGCTTCAGAAGGTGTGAACTCCAGAAGGCAGGGGTCACCGGGTCATCTTAGAGCCTGGCTCCCACAAGGAACTACTTATTGAAATATTTGTTCATGTTTATCTCACTCATGAGTGTTGTGAGCTTGTAGACCCAAAACCCTGACAAAAATAAAACGGAGGTGATGCCAGTGAGGAGGAAAAGCTGGGAGAAGGTTGCTGAAGGAACTTGAGTGAGCCTGAGTATCTTAGTCACTGTCTATTGCTGTAACAAAACACTTGAGACCAGGTACTTTATTAATACTAGGAGTTTATTTGGCTCATAGTTCTGGAGACTGGGAAGTTGAGACACCTGCTCAGCATCTTGCGACGCCTTCTTGCTGCATCAGAACATGGCAGAGGGCGTCATGGCAGGACAGCAAGTGTGCTAATTCAGATTGCTTGCTCTTCTTATAAGGCCACTGCTCTTATCATAAAGGTCCCACATTCATGCCCTTATCCAATCCTAATTCCCTCGTATAGGCCCGTCCTCCAACTTCTATTAACATGAATTTGGAAATTAAATTTCCAACCTGTGCTGTTTTATTTTTCCCCTCCAGTACTAAAAATTGAACCCAGAGCCTGCCATGTGCCAGGAAAACTCTCCACCACTGAGCTACATACCCATCCCTTTTTATTTTATTCTGAGACAGGGTCTTGCTAAGTTGCTCAGGCTGGTTTTGAACCTTTGATCCTCCTGCCTTAGCCTTCTAAGTAGTTAGCAGTGTGCACCTCTGCACCTGGATCCCCGTCACTGGAACTTTTGAAGAGATACATTCGGATCATAGAAAAGAGTAAAAGAATATGTATAGAATAAGGGAAGTGAATGAAGTGCAAGGATCCAGACCTGAAGATGAGGTTTCAGAAAGGAGTCTAGCAACGCCCTGAGCCACATGGCAGTTCACTGAAGTTATTAAGTGCTGCTGTATGCTGAACATAAGTCTGGGCTCAGGGAGAAAAGGAAGATGACCGAGGATTGGCCCCAGCTTCTCTCAGTCTGAAGGCTGCATCCTTTCAGCTTCATGGACCTGCAGAGCAGTAAACCTGGTATATAGCCTGAGTGCTCGCCATCCCTGTCCGCAGGCTGCTGAGAAGTCATGCCACTGTTCCAGTGGACACTCCAGAGGCTCACATGCCTCACTTCAGCTGGGTCACTCTTACCTGGGAGGTTACCTCCTAACTTACCAGCTCTCTAATGCATCACCTGGGGACATGAAACCTTCAGAAGCATCCCAGTCCACTTCTGCCACCTCCACTTTGCCCAACAGAGGAGGAATTCCCTCCCCTGTGCCCTGGGTTCTCCCATCTTTCCTATCCTCAGGGAAGCCTTGGAAGAAGTATGTAGTCTTAGGAAAGAACTAATAAGCTGAGCTTGGTGACCAGCGTGAGGACATTTGGGAGAGGCTGAGAGCTTTACTTGAAAAGTCCATAAGAGGGCTGGAGCGGTGGCTCAGCGGTTACGGCGCTTGCCTTGCATGCGCGAGTACGCGGGTTCAAACCCCAGCACCACGTACACAATGAAGTGTGTGAGCAACGAAAGTCCATGAAAAACTAAATAAAATTGATTCTGTCTTTTTCTCTCTCTCTCTCTCGCTGTCCCTCTCTCTTAAAAAAAAAAAAGAGTCCATAAGATTGGGAAATCCCAATAGGCAGATCCATATCAGCCCTGGGCTGCCTTTGAGTGGGCACCTTAAAACCCAAGGGACATGTGGACCAGCAGATTTCCAGGCTGCCTGTGGTGTTTGATATGTGAGGACATTTGGAGGAGAGGGTGGTGCTATGTGCTCCAAAGACCCTGATGCCCTCTGGTTCTCTGATTCAAGGAAAGGGTGGTATGTTGCAGACCTTCTATGAATTAAGAGGCCTAGGTATAAGTTGGCTGCAAGAAAATTACCTGGTTTCTGACAGTTTTGCACATTTTCACCAAAGGTCCTTTCACCATATGTTTCTATTTTTGTTTGTTTGTTGCCTTCCTTTTTCAGGTTCTGGAATGAATTTGTTACAGATCCAGGATAAAGTCTGGTCCCAGGCTTGCCTTGCTGCCTGTGCCCCTAACTTAGAGGAGAAACTTGGGGCACCAGTGCCATCATGTGAAGTTGTGGTAGGTGCCCTCTTTCTGGCAACAGTTAAACTGGATTATCTGGAGTTAACCTTGTGGAGAGCAGGGCCCGTTGCGTTGCAACTTTTAGCTGCGTACTGGGCAATGTCTGCTAGTGTTACTGTTCAACAGCAGATCACCAGCAGTTCCTTCCTGGGTTCTTCTCTCACAAACGTCAAGAATGAAATCCATGGACAAAGGAGGGCGCATATGAAAGAATAAGATTTATTCAAGTGAGAAGAAAAGAGATAGCTTTTGAGGAGTGAGAGGGGTCCTGATAGAGGTGCGCTAATCTATGGGGCTTAAATGGCTGTTGCGTAGGGATGTTGCTCAGCGTTTATGCTAATCAGGTATCAAAAGAATGCTAAACTTATTGGCCCTTTTATGATAATTAGGGCATCTGGAGGGTGACTTGTTCAGAGTAAAGCAAGACTTTTTGAGTTGAAGTTGGATTCTCTATGTCCACAGGTGAATGGAGGTTGGGCTGGTGTCAGATGTCTGCAGCCAAAATAACCCATTTTAGTGTTAGTAGCTATACCTAGTTAAAGCCGGGAGTTTGGGCAGGCTGCAGAGACCTCTGCAACGGAAATAGCTCACTGCAGTGTCAACAGCTCTACTCAGGTAAAGCTGGGTTTTCCCTCACTGTTGAGTTATGGTTGCAGCTCTTGGTATCCCAGCAAACCCCAGTAACTTGATGCTAATTTTCTTTTAGGTTTTTGTTTCACAAATTTGAAAAATAAAATCCATGGACAATCATGGAAGGGAAGAGCAAAAGGAATAGGATTTATTTAGGGAAGAGAAGAAATAGAATCCTCGCAATGCAGAGGGGGACCTGAGAGCAGGGTACTGTTTTGGTGTGCTAGCCCAGGGTTTATATTGGTTTTGGGTGTGAGCATCAGTTAAGATTTTTGTAACACAGGAATTAAAAATGAGCTCCAGAATCATTGGTTAAATCAGACATTTGGAAGAAATAGCAAAGACATTGATCCCAATCTGTAAAACAGGCATTGGAAAGAGCTAGCATAATCATTGGTCAAGATTCACGCAGAACAGGCACTGAAATTATATCAAATCCTTCCTACTTCCTATTTGTATTCATCCCCACTTTCAGTTTTCCCACCTCTTGGAAAAAGGAGTTGGTCCGCAGATGAGCTCTTGGTCTTTTGCTTTTAAAAACCTTGAGGATGCCCATTAATCTCTCTCTGCTGGTTAACTTCCAGGTATAGTTAAATGGGGTCCATTATCCTGACTACCCTGGCCACTTACACTATTCTAATCTCATTCAGTTGGTTAGACCAATGACATTCTGCTTGGTCGTGCCCTTTCAGCCAGTGAGTTTGAAATTATCTGTAGTTTCCACTCAAATCTGTCCCACCTTCCTTTTTCCTGCTTCTGAGTCAAAGGATTTTTGGTGATTGGAATGCTTGGAAAGTTTTTACGGAGCAGTAAGTTTCTAGGCAGTAGTCTGCCCTGTGCATTTACCTAAAGAAGCCTTTTTGGGGCTGTTGCCCTGTCTGCTTACTACCTGACTAACCTGTCTGTCCAACAGTGCGCCTCTGAAAGCTGGCAGCTACCGAGAAGCACGGCAGTACACACGCACATGCACACTCATGCATCAGTTTACTCACAGGTGTGTGCAAACAGGGCTGTCAGTTTAGTCTAAGACAAGTGTTTGATAGAAGTCAAAGTGAAGTATCTGGATCAAAACCTTGCATGTAGCAGGATGCAGAGACACATATAGACTGCTGACTCATGGCAGGGGTCTCTTGATGATCGCATACCTGAGGAAAATATGAATACACCAGTGGAATTCTGGGAGTAGGGAACATCGCTGAGGCTCAAAGCAAGCAGGCTCAGGGAAAATAGAATTACCAGGGAGCCTGAAAGTGCACAGACTGCCCGGACTGAGTCCTGGGTCTACCACTATCTTCCTGTATTTAATCTGTGCCTCAGTTTCCACATCTGGAACAATGGTAATAGTACCATCTCTTTTATAGGGCTCTAGTGCAAGTTAGATGAATTGTAATATGTTTAAAGTGCTCAAGATGGTGCCTCGTCACACAGGTAAAAGAGACCTGAGCATCAGTGTGGTATCACCTATTTGGAATAGACACTGCCTATGATCACGCTGGTGGGCCCTGGCTGGCTGGCCCTGTTTTGGCTGTCCTGTGGAAAGAATGGTGTAGAAATACACAGGATGCAGCCCTTGGAGCCCTGTGGTGGGGTGCACATGCCACACAGAATATCTAGAAAGAACTCTATGTGGGTCAGAATGCTGGCTTTGTATGGAGGAGAAGTGGCCCTGAGGCCTGGACAGAATCACGGAGCTGGGAGGGCCAGGCCACCAGGAGGATGGGATTCTTGTGACGACTCCTGATTGCACCTCTTAGCCACAGAAGCACATTACTTGGAAGATTCTCATGACATGTTGAAAACTGCCTTTACCACCATGGGGCAGAATGTCAAAGTCAAAACACAGTCATCCAATGGGTGCCATGAGGCCCGTGCACAGAACCAAGGGAGGAACGATTCCATCCCAGAGGAGCAGGCAGTGCAAGACCCAAGTACATAGACATTGCAAGACAGAAGGACAAAGCGGCCATGCCCCTGGGTGTGGCATCTGTCCCATGTGTGGCTTTTGTGTAAAGTGAAATTGAGAGCGACATTTTGTGCATGGCAGCAGGCTTTGTTTGCCTTATACCAAGAATGTGTGACTCTAAGGAGGAGCCTGGGCAGAGATAAGCAGTGAGGAACTGGAGAGAACGGATTCTGAACAAGATGCATTTTCTTTATTTTTTTTTTAAGAGAGAGGGACAGTGAGAGAGAGAGAGAATCAATTTTACTTAGTTTTTCATGTGGCTTTCATTGCTCTGTCACCTTGTTGTGTATGTAGTGGTGGGGTTTGAACCCATGTCCTCATGCATACCAGGCATGTACCATAGCTGCTGAGCCACTGCTTCAGCCCCTGAAAAGATGCATTTTCATTTGTCACATACATATCACATGGTGGAGGGAAGTCATGTGGCTTCACCCAGGTGTCATCTGGTAGCCCCCTGCCTGAGCTGCATCTCCTCATTGTCCATTCTGGGGCTTCTCTGTTTGTGTTTGTGTTCTGTGAATCTGGAGGTGCAGGATATTAACACCCCCAAACAAGACAGTCCTCAGGTTCACTCCCAGCTCTCAGAGGTTCCTCAGTGGCCCCAGCCTCAGTTGCCCGCAATGATCACCCTTGAGCCTGCTTGCCTTCCTTCCCTGCTCATCTTTCCTAGAGCGCCACTCTATTCTCCTGGGACCACTTCCCATGTAAACCACCCGCATCAAGCCCTGTCTAGGGCTCTGGTTTCAGAGGCATCCTAAATTGAGACATCAATTTCCCCAGGGCTTGTCTTGTTGTGGTGGGCAGCTAATATCTGTCTGGAGCAAAATTTTCTTCTCCGACACCAGGGAATCCTCATATTTTAAACTTTTGGAACTAAGGTATAGTCAGGGAAAGGGAAATAAAATTTTGTATTTTGTAACTATTTTTCTATTTTTCTCAAGAGTATATTATATGTCTGGGGGGCTGGAGTGGTGGCTCAGCCTGGCATATGCTAGGACTCAGTTCAAACCCCAGCACCACATACACGATTAAGTGTCCAGGAAACAAAGGCCAGATGAAAAATAAATAAAGTTGATTCTCTCTTTTCTCTCTCTCCATCTCTCTCCATAAAACTAGAAACAAAACAAACAAACAAAAGGGTAGGTCTGTCTAGTGGATATCCTATGCTCTGATCCCATAGCATCTTGTTCCTGAATGGGTCCCCCTCCATTGCCATTTTTGGTTTATTTTCTTTTAAACAATATTCTCTGTATTTGCATTCTTTTTTTGAGGGGCACTAAAGATTGAACCAAGGGGTGCATAACCACTCAGCCAGATCCCCAACCCTTTTTATTTTTTATTTTGAGACAGTGTCTAAATAAGTTGCTTAGGACTTCACTAAATTGCTGAGGCTGGCTTTGAACTCATGATCCTTCTGCACCTCCGGAGCTGCTGGGAGTACAGGTGTTGCACCACCACCCTGGCTGCATGTCTGATTATTATTAATCCAGTGGCTGGAATAATAAGTGTGTAATGTATTGTCTGCTCCCTTGGGTTTGCTCACTGGTGTCCTGTTACATTGTTTTCCAATTCTTTATCCAGACTTTGGAGCTTACAAAGCAGGGTCAAGTTGGGGATTATTTTGTTCTAGCTGCCCTGAATCTCAGAATCAAATGGTCGTCAGTGTGTCCTTACGCTTGTCATTGCAACCCTGCACTGGGTTCCTCCAGTGACTTGTGAACAGGAGGGTCATGTGTGGTTTGCCACTGGGACTGATGCAGCTCCATGCTTTGCAGAAGATTCCTTCAGCTCTAGTGACCCAGCGCCTGGAACCTTCCCGTGGCCTGAGGTGTGGACAGCTGTATGGAGCAGGCTGAATTTATCTCAACAGAGCATACTTGCTTTTTCTCCTCAGGGAGTCATTTCTTCCTACTATGTCCAGCGCTATGGATTTCCTCCAGGATGCAAAGTAGTGGCCTTCACTGGTGACAATCCAGGTGAGTGCTTGGAGAATTTCATACTCCACGTGGACCGATTGGGTCCATGCTGGACTTCTGAGAATTCTAGGCCAGTCTAGGCCAGTAAAGCCCTTCTGTTATGTCCCATTTTCTTTCCAAAATCTGACTCCTCATCCCTGCCCCACTTTGGCCCTGACCACCCTCAGGAAGTGCTTTGCTGGTCCATCTTCTGCTCCTTCCCAGTGAAAACTGCTGGGTGACGAAGGGTCATCCTGCCCACCCCAGCCCCAGCTTCTTTTCGGTTCTAAGCTAATACCTCAGCTTCTCCTTTTCTCCCTCTAGGACTGGATTTTGAGTCTCTGTCCTGCCATTTGATCTGTAAATGACTTGTTTCTCATCTCGACACTTTCACCCCTTCCCTGGCCTCCCTGCTTCCCCTCCAAGGGGCTTCTGAGGTCTTGAAGAAAGACCAGGTGGGCCATACTGAGTAGCACCCTGACCATTGGCCTTCAGCTGCACTCTAGGAAAAGTAGCTCCTTCCTAAATAGTCACCAAATTAGAGTTACAATTGTGGTGCTTCGTCTTCCATCTTTTTCCTATGCTCGTAAATAAGCAGTGTTTTTTTTTTTCTTTTTTTCATCAACCTGGCCAACCTCATTTTACTGGTGGCCCAAGTTTCAGCTGTCCCAGAATTTATTTCATCAGTCTCCTGTGGGTGGAGGTTGATGTTTCTTCCAGTGCTTAGGCAGTGCAGAGAGCCTGAGATGCATATCTTGCCTTGTCCCTTTGTCACCAGAGGATAAGTTCTTAGAGGTGGGATTCCTGGATTCAGGCTTCTGGTAGCCACTGCTGACTGAACCTTACTGGCAGAGTTCAGGTGTACCTGTTCCTCCCCCCATTTCTTATTCAGTCATGTCCGTGCACTGAGCACTGCTGTGTATCAGATCTTCTTTTAGTACTAGGGTACATCTGCTAACATGGTGGATAGGATTGCTGTTGTGGTCCTCTTGTTGAAGGTGGGGGCAATCAGCACAACCTTGGTCCCTTCCTTTCCACACTGTGGGGTGGAGGAGGGCATGCCCCTGCCTTGCCTTCGTCTTTCTCTGCCATGTGTATTCTTGTCCTTATCACCTGGGTTCTCAGCACTCCCTGGAGTGCCTGACAGTGGTGCAGTTTGAACCTCTTTAGGCAAGAAACTTCCTAGCCCACAGTTCCTAGCCTAGAGCAGAGTTCCTGGCCATATTTTACCTTCTGATGCCTGTGACCTTCTGTTGGGCCTTTGAGCCATCAGCCTGCCCTGCGTCTGTAAGAATGGGACATGGGAGTCTGTGCTGTTGTCCAGGGGGAGGGGCACTGTAGTTTGCTTTGTGGTTCCCATGTGGCCTCCAGCTAACCAGAGGCTCCCCTCCCATCCTCAGCATCACTGGCAGGCATGAGGCTGGAGGAAGGTGACATTGCGGTAAGGTGACTTCTCACACCCACAGGCTCTTTCTGCCTTGGGGACCAGGGTGCTGGGTCTTAGCATCTTTGCTCCCTGTCAGAGGGTCTACTGTTCCCCAAAGGGGATGGGGGACCTAGAATCCTTGCTTGCTCAATGGTGGCCAGTCTGGTGGGCACAGTGGTAGAGGGTTAGACATAGGGCCAGAGGGCTAAGAGCTCAGCTCCCCAGGTGAAAGGAGGACATAATTCATGCATCCTGCATCTACCAGGGAAGACATTGGGTGAACAAGTCACCACCTAAGCCATTATTTTGATGCAATTATGGTAAGTGCTAGAAAGTTGGTAAAGGGGGTCCATGAGAGCTTGAATCTGGGGAGCTGACTTTTGACTCATCTGGTCTGGGAGAGTCAGAAGAGATGGCTCTGAGGAAGTGCATTTCATCTGAGGAGTGAAGCAATGGGGTCGAGGTGGGAGAAGTACAGAGTGCATCCTGGCAGAAAGAAAACCTGTGCTGCAAAGCCCCAGGCACCTCACCTTCGCCCCTTCTCACCCCAGGTCAGCCTGGGCACCAGCGACACCCTATTTCTCTGGCTCCAGGAGCCAACACCTGCCCTGGAAGGTCACATCTTCTGCAACCCAGTTGACCCACAGCACTACATGGCACTCTTGTGGTAAGCCTGGGTGTGGTTTGGTATCATTCCCTGGGTTGCCACATCTTGAGCATCCCAGGTCATTCCACTAAGCAGACTCATATGGGCAACTGAGACCCCAGGGACCTGCTCTTGCTGACATCAGAGCATGGTGGGAAAGAACCCAAGACCTGGAGTCTTCCAAACCAAGTTCAAATTCTGACCTTACCACCCATATCCTGTGTGATACTGAGCAAACCACATGGCACATCTTTTTTCTTCTTTCTTTCTTTCAGAGAGAGAGGGATAATGAGAGAAAGAGAGAATCAATTTTATTTGTTTTTTCATCTGATTTTTGTTGCTCCAACACTTGATTGCATACGTGAGGCTGGGGTTTGAACCCATGTCCTCACGCATGCCAGTCTAGTGCCATAACCACTGAGCCACCACTCTAGATGCTCTCTGCTCCCCAATGGCACATCTGAGCCATACTTTCCTCCTAAAATGGGGAGAATAATGTTTCCTTCGTGTGTTGTGACATATGTTGCTCATGGGAGACTCAACTGATCAGAACATACTGCTTCCCACAGTTCTCACAGAAGGCACCTGCTCTGCACGCTGACCTCAGGGCCTTTGGAAACCTGTAGGAAGCTAAACCCCAAGATCTATTGGAGAATTTATAGGTCTTATCAGCCCAACCACTCACCCCATTGTGCAGGTGGTAGTGTGCAGAAACCTCAGCTCCCTGCCTCCACCTGGACTCCTTTGTGGCAGTTTCTTCTGTAAACAGAGCCCAAGATGAGTGTGATTCCAGCTTCCCTTAAGGATGTGCCAGAGACCTGGAACCTGGGGCAGAGACTCAGGCACCCAAGGTTTAGGCTCCCTGCTATACGCTGCACCAGCACCCCCTGACCCACCCCTACCTCCACTCTGGGTCCAACCTTATCAACAGCTTTTCTACCTGAGACTCTTCCAAAACTCACGGGTTTAGTACTCAGAATTGTGTGTACTTCCGCAGCTTTAAAAATGGCTCCCTCATGAGAGAGAAAATCCGCGATGAATGTGCTTCCTGTTCCTGGAGCGAGTTCTCTAAGGCACTGCAGTCCACAGAGATGGGGAACGGCGGAAACTTGGGTAGGCTGTTTAGTGATCCTGGGCCTGTGAATGGGCAGTAGCTGCCCGCTGGAAGGACAGGGCCTGGGACCCCATGAATTGGGGGAGAGAAAGGTCATGGAGAAGGCCAGGAGTTCTGCCCATCTGCACTTTTACTGCGCAGACCTCACAGACCGGTGTGGGACCCCACGTTCTGAGTGAAGGTGGGGCCCTGAGGCAAATGTTGGCCACTGCTCCTTGTACTGGGTGGAAGGTCAGGCCATAGCTGCGTCTTCTGACTCCCTTGAAGCCCCTGGTGACAGCATCCGAAATGACAGCCATAATATTTACCCTACCCTGATGCTTGCTTCACCATACACAGTTTTCTGACTGGATACAAGGTTCTATTAGAAAAGGTCCTGGCACCTGGGCAGGCCTTCTGAGTAGGGAAGGGCTGTTCCTCTCTCAAATCTGTGTTGGTGCTTCAGGACAGGGTGGGTAGCCACTTCCTTGAGTGTGCTGCCAGGAGCAAGTAGGAAAAATTGCCTCGAAAAAAAGCTAGCCTGGGTCTTTCTGGCTCCCCTTGTGTTCTGTTGGAAAGAAGGAGCTGAGAATATTCCCAGGTTTATCCGGGGATGTGGCTATGGATCATTTCATCTTGCTCTTTTCAAAGTCTGTTGAGAAGCTAATCTGACCCCTGACAGCTAATCTCTTCCTGGTTTTATTTCAGGTTTTTATTTCGATGTAATGGAGATCACCCCTGAAATTATTGGGCATCATAGGTTTAATGCAGAAAATCATGAGGTAGGTATGTTATTGGCATTGGAGTGCATTGACCCCAGTTCTGAGTCTTAAATTAACCGTTGCCTGTCGAATGCTCCTGTGAGGGGCTTCATCCGCTGGTGAAGCAGGCACTTCGCGTGCACAGCCTGCATTCTAGAGGCTGGATAGTCAGCAGGGTCTGAGACAGACGCTACCCTTTCCCCCAGGGAGGAGTGCAGGAAACCTGAGTGCTCTCTGAGCTAACCTGCTCCCTGCTGTCACTGAGTGTCACAGAGCTTCTTTCCTTCATAAGCTGTACCCTACAGCTACCAGCAGCTCACAGGTCTTGAGGTCAGGAATTTCTTCCAGGTAGGAAGAGCCTCTGGGATGGGAGACATTGGCATTTACTGAGTACATTTTGATTCTAGGCACTGTGTATGTGGTTTTCTGCGTCTTCCTCAATTCCTTCTCACATGATTATTCCTCTTTACAGATGGAGAAATTGAGGCTCAGGCTTAATAACCTACCCAAAGTCACAAAGTGACAATGGGTGGAGAAAGCATAAACCCTGTTCTCTCTGCCTCAGAAGCCACTGTTTTCTTTCTCCTTCACCACATGGACTCTCCCACGAGGGATTTAGTTGATGGGTTTGGAAATGACTTTGCTGATAGTTACCAAAAAGTCATTACATTTTAGGTTGGACCTGAGAGTCTTTTGTGACACCAATAAATGTCAGTGAGCCTCTTTAAGTCACTTTATTTAATCACTGTAACAGTCGGGCTGGCGTTGGAATGGATGGCTGACAGTGGCATGGTGTATTGGGTTTCAATGAAAAGCTTTTGTATCAGTGAACTTTCCACCACTGTAACAAAATACCTGAGAAAAACAATTTGAAGGAGGAAAGGTTTATTTTGGTTTCCTGTTTGAGGGTTTCAGACCATTCTTCCTTGATTGTGGGCCTGTGGGATGGCTGAACATCATGGGAAGGAGTGTGTGGTGTAGTACATGGGAAGAAGTGTGTGGTGTAGTAAAGCTGCTCACCTCATGGTGGCCAGGAAGCAGGTGCAGGGAGAGCAGGGACAAAATAAACCCTTCAAAGGTTTATTTACCTACTTCCTCCAACTAGGCCCCGCTCCTAGTGTTTCCACAGTCTCCCAACAGTGCCATCAGTTGGGGACCAAGCAGTTGGCTCATGGCCTTTGGAGGACATTTATGATCCAAAACATAGCAGCTTTGTATGAAGTGAAGTGGTTTTGTCTTGATCCTCTGATGGGCTCAGTTTGGTTACTGTTCGGAGAGAGAGAAGATATACCTGCTCTCTTACGCACGTCAGTCCCAGCTTTGTCTAGGAGAAGTGTTGTTAGTCACTTATTCGTTCACTTAGCAGACATGTCTGATTGATGTCAGATGCTAAGGACACAATGGAGGGCTGGACACGGATGATCCTTGTTCTGTGGAGCCCACAGTCTGGGAAGGAGAAGGGCAGTAAGCAGGTGAATGAACATACGCAGTGGTGACATGGCTGGGAAGGAAGAGACCGAGTACTGCAGGAGAGAGCAGGAGGTGGGCTGGGGCTTGCCCAGGTGGTATGATTTGAGTGGCCCTCTCTGCAAAGGGGCCTTTACACTGAGACCTGAAGGATGGGGAGGCTCTCATCATGGGAATTCTGGACCAGGCTTCTAGGGAGGAAGCCGTGTGGGAACTGGGTGTAGGTCTGTAAAACTAGAGCATAAAAGCTGATGAGGGAGGGGGTGGCAAGTTCTGTTCTTGGTCTCAGGTGCTGGAAAGGCAGGGCAGAGCTTGGGTGACACCATTAGTTAGCTTGATGGATGCTTCACAGTGGTGGACTCTCAGCATAAGCTCATGACTCTTACCTAGCAAGTATCAATTATATCTACCAGGTTCTGTCATCTAATGTGATCATTACAACAACCCTAAAAAACAAGTGTCACTATCACCTTGGTTTTGTTAAGAAAGAGAATGATGCTCAGCGTGATATCCAAAACATGTTGAAGATCACGGAGCCGGACGGCAGAGTCAGGACTCTAACCCTTGGCTACCTGAGATTGAGATCTGTGATGCCTCTGACTCCCCAAAGAGGTGCATATGTCACGTGTGTGCTAGTGTGTGAGTTGTGTGTTTGTGTATGTGGTTGAAGAGACCAGCTATGAGTTCCAAGTATGTACACACACACACACACACACACACACACAAATGGGCGCTGGGAGTTCCTCACTATGTGCTTACCTTCTTCTGGAGTCAGGTTCCAGCGTTCCCCAGAGATGTGGAGATTCGAGCACTGATTGAAGGACAGTTCATGGCCAAGAGGATTCATGCAGAAGGCCTGGGCTACCGAGTCAGTAAGTGAGCTATGAGCAAGTTGTGTGCTGGGGTGGGGCCTGAGCCCAGCTCATACCCTGTACCAGGGCTAGCAGGGCAGTGTCTGTTAAGACTATTACAAGGGGCCTCATCAGGAAGGACGTGGAGACTGACCGTGGTGGTGGGATAAGAAGTGAGTGGACTGGCCCCTTTTGGCAGGTGTGGAGAAGGAGGCTGTTGGCCTACTTCTCAGCTCCTTTTCCAATAGCCTGCTTTCTTGACCAGGAACTATAGACTCAAGAAGGATTCTGAGTTCCTAGCTGCAGACTAACCATCCTGAGCTCTGGATCCTAGGAACATGGGCAGTGCAGATTGAAAGCTCTGCTGCTGGGCCATGACTTAGCCTTTCAGCCTGGACCAGGAGGAGTGAGATACAGTACGATACAATACTCAGTACTCAATACTCAGAGGACATGCTGGGTACAGTGGCACATGCTTGTAATCCCAGCAACTAGGGAGGCTGAGGCAGGAGGATTGAAAGTTCAAAGCCAGCCTCAGCAGCACAGTGAGGCCCTAAGCAACTTTGTAAGACCCTTTCTCAGAATAAGAAGTTAAAAAGGGCTGGGGATGTGGTTCAGTGGTTAAGCACCTCTGGGTTCAATCCCTGGTACCAAATGAATAAACCTCAGAGGACTGGCATGAAGAGGACAGACCCATGGCTCAGGAGGAGACAAACAGAAAAATAAAGGGACTCCTGAGAACTTGAGCTGTGGAGTAGGCAGCTCCAGAAGGTCAATGGGTTCCCTTTAATGATGGTGTTGAAATGTTCTGAGGGTCTGAGAGGAAACTGGACTGATGACCATAGAATTCAGGTGTCTAAGATGTATTTGTCCTTCTGAGAAGCAGCAGTTGTCACTGGAGAAGGTCAGAAGCCTCTGAAACCTCTTTGCTTGAGGGCTCCATTATGATCCTTTTATGGGCAGTTCATGTTCTGTGTAGGATATGCTTTATTATATCTTTGAACCAACCCTGTAAAGGGATCCTATAAAAATAAGCACTGGGTAAACCTCTTTGAAAACCAGTCAGACAGCATCTACTGAAGCTGAATATCCACTTTCCTGGTAATCTCACTTCTGCATAAATGCACAACAGAAATATATACATGTGTTCACGAGAGGTGTGTGTGAGACATGCATCGTAGCCCTGTGCTTAATAGCCCCACAGTGGGAGCAGACTAGCGTCCATCAGTAGTGGACAGGGTGAATGCGTTGTGTCGTATTTATGCAACAGGGGGCTGCACAGAGAAGAAAGTGAACCAGCTTCAACTATACACAACTAAATGGGTGAACCAAATGTAACTCGAAGTGGAAGAAGCCAAACCCAAGATACTGATGGCAGGGTTCTTTGTACATCAAACTTAAGCAGACAAAACTATTTGCTGTGGTTGGAAGACAGGGTAATTAGTAGTTACCTTTCAGAAGAGGGACTGAAGCTAGGCTTCGTGGTGCACACCTGCAATCTCAGTGACTAAGGAGAGGCTGAGGCAGGAGGATCACAAGTTCAAGGTCAACCTGGGCACCTTCGCAATACTGTCTCAATCTGATGGGTAGAAATGGATATCTCAGTGTTGGTTTAATGTATGTGCTTCTTTCATTAATAAATTTGAACAGTTTTTAGTAATTTTAATTTCTTCCTCTGTGAATTGGTTATTTATATCCTTTCCCATTTTTCTGTTGAATTGACTTTTTCTTATTGATTTGCTGGAATTTATTATGTATGTTGGAGATTAGGTCCTTACCATTTTTCCATGTTCTAAACACCTCTCATTTGACTGTTAATCTAACAATGTCAGTGCTGGAAAAGATTTTTTTTTATCAGATTAAAGCCATCAATTTTCCATCTTATATTTTATTACTTTGCAATATTAAGAGGTTCCCCCTACTCCAGTGTCATAGAAATATTATTTTGCATTTTCTTTTATTAATGTTAGTTTTACCTTTCCTATTTCTAACTTTTATCCATCTGGATTGTGTACGTTTTGTAAATCGGGATCTGGTTTAATTTTTTTCCACATGTTGATCCAATTTTCCAAATCCTGTCTATAAATGATCTGCCTCCCACCACCATTACTTATTTATCAAGTTACTATATATACACGGACCTCATCTTAGTCCTTCTTTTTCTATTACATTGATTTTATTGGTCTGTTCTTGGAACAAATTATATTTTTTTCACCATGTTTTTAAGAGGGAGGGACAGTGAGAGAGTGAATGAATTTTATTTAGTTTTTCATGTGACTATTTTTGCTCTGACACTTCGTTTTGTGTGTGGTGCTGGGGTTCGAACCCATGTCCTTGCACATGCCAGAAAAGTGCTATATCACTGAGCCACTGCTCCAGTCCCCAAATTGTATTATTGTGACTTTGTATTAATATTTCAGGGCTAATATAACAAAATACATCAGACCGGGTGGCTTAAACAACAAAAGTTTATTTTCTTACAGTTTTGGAGGCTGAAAGTCTGAGATCAAGCTGTTGGCAGGGTTGGTACCTTCTGAGTCCTCTCTCCTTGGCTTATAGATGGCCATCTTCTCCCTTTGTCTCCACATGGTCTTCTATCTGTGTGTCTCCATGGTTTAATTTTCTCTTCTTAAAGGGCATTAATCATATTGCATTAGGGTCCACCTTAATGGCTTTTACATTTAAATTACATTACACATTTTTTCCCCTTGGGGAATACGGTGGATTGAATCCAGTGGTGCTTTACCACTGAGCTATATCTCTAGTCCTTTTTATTTTTTATTTTGAGACACAGTCTTGCTGAGTTGCTGAGGCTGGCCTTGAATTTATGATCCTTCTGTTTCAGCCTCCTGAGTCTCTGGGATTTCAGGAGTATGCCACTGTGCCCAACCTGAATTTTAAGAGATATCTATATTGATGTTTATCTTCAAATACAATTATATTCTGAGATTTTGGGGGCTAGGACTTTACTATATGAATTTGTGAGCCACCGTGCTCAGCCATAAAAATGTCTTAATGTCTAATGTAATAATTCTCCTCCTACTTGTTTTTCAACTTAAAATATTATTTTCCCATGAATGTCTTATAACAGATTGGCTCAGTTCCTTAAACAAAAATCCAATTGGAAGTTTTATTTAGGTTACATTGAATTTATACTTTAATTTGAAAAAATAACAAGTTTGAAATATTAATTCAAGCCCATCCAAGACTATGGAATATCTTTTACTTTATTTAGTCATTATTTTTTGCCCTTTAATAAGTTTCATTTATCCTTCATAGAGACCTTCAAATTCTTTGCTAAGATACAAACTGGCAGCATTACATTTCTAGTTGCCATTGTGAATGGTAACATTTTCTATCACATTTGCTAGTCTATTATTGTTAGAAATGCCACTGATTATTATGTTATATGTAAGTATCTGGTAACATTATTAATATCTGTTTGATTTTTTCTCTTTTTTTCTAAATAGATGACCTGACCTATTGTCTGCAAACAGTGATAGTTTTCTTTGATCCTTGTACCTTTTTGTTTTTCTTGTCTTAATGGCATTGATTAGTATACCTATTACCACATTAAATACTGGATACTATGGATCTTTGCTTTGTTCTTAGTTCTATTAGTTATCTATTGCTATTTAACAAATTACCTCACAATTTGGCAGCTTAAAACAATAATCAATAGGGGCTGGAGCGGTGGCTCAGCGGTTTCGGCGCTTGCCTGGCAGGCACGAGGACCTGGGTTCGAACCCCAGCACCACGTACACAACTAAGTGTTGGAATAACTAAATCCATGTAAAAAACTAAATAAAGTTGTTTCTCTCTTTCTCTGTCTCTCTCACTGTCCCTCTCTCTTTAAAAAAAAAAAACAATAATCAATATTTATTATTTTATACAATTTCCATGGTTCAAGAATTTAGGTCAGCATAACTTTTTTTTAAAGAGAGAATGAGAGAGAAAGAGAGAATTTTATTTTTTTATTTATTTTTAATCTGGCCTTTGTTTCTCCAACATTTAGTTGTGTATGTCGTGCTAGGGTTTGAACCAGGGTCCTCATGCATGCTAGGCAAATACTCCAACCACTGAACATCGCTCTAGCTCAGCATAACTTCTTTGTGCATAGTTTTTAGGGAAGATGTCTTCTTACATTGCTACGGCTGACTTCTAAAATCTGGGCTCAGTTGATCTTCCTGCTTCAGCATCCCAGGTAGCTGGGACAGTAGGTGCACATTGCCAAGCCTGGCTCTGTTGAGTGGTTCTGGTTGAGGGTCACTCCTGGGGTTGTAGTCAAGTCATCTTCTGGGGCTACAGCCATTTGAAGACTTTATGAAGGAAGACTAGAGGATCTACTTCCAAGATGGCACAATCACATGGCTGTTGGCAGAAGACCTTGGTTCCCTACCATAGATACTTCTCCTTAGGGCTGCTTGATTGTCTTCATGACATGGCAGTTAGCTTTTCTAAAAGTGTGTGATCCAGGAGAGACTGAGCTGCATCAGAGAGAGATGGAAGCTTCAATATCTTTTCTGACCTCGTCACGGAGTTTATGTCCTGTCACTCATGCAATATCCTGTTGGGGATTTGAGTCAGCCTTTTGAATGTAAGAGGGGATTGCATGAGAGCACAGATATTGGGAGCACAGGTCATATGGAGGTCATTTTGGAGTCTGGCTGGCATATCGGTCATAAAGAGAATGCTTTTTAATCTTTCTGTTAAGAATGATGTTTGTGGGACTGTAGCAGTGATTCAGTGGTAGAGTGCTTGTCTGGTACACACGAGGACCCAGGTTCAAACCCCAGCACCACATATACAACTAAGTGTCTGAAAACAAAACCAGACAAATAAATAAATAATTGATTGTGTCTTTCTCTTTCATTCTCTTAAAAGAGAGAGATAGAGAGAGAATGATGTTTGTTATAAATTTTGGTTATTTGACTTTATCAGTCTAAGGAAATTCATTTGTATTCTATTGAGAGATTAAGTAAGACAATAAAGGTGGATGGACAGCAGTCTCACAAGCATATTACATGTGACAGGCCTCATGGACAGAACCAGCTATGGGTCTCTCCCTGGTCTTGGACAATATAGGAGGCATTGGCCCATTATAAGCCATCTATGGCTAAAGAACCCTGGAAAATATCCCTTTCTGCCTTAGGGAATTTGCCACAGTCCTTTCATTTTTTTCTTTTCCCTTGCAGTGCCTAAAACAAAAATTTTGGCCACAGGAGGGGCATCTCACAATAGAGAGCTCTTACAGGTAGGTGCTGGTAGTGGACCCTGTGCCATGGCCTCTTCCATGTGTGTTATATCTAAGAGACATAGACCCAGCAGGAAGGACTGCCTCTATCCACGCCTACAGGAATGGGGATCTCAGCTCACACTCTCTAGAAAGACAGCTCTTTGGCTTTACAGCTCAATGTGAGTAGTTTCCGCCTCACATTCAGGTGAATTATTCTGTTTTGTACAGTCCACTATCTGATAGCAGCACTGGCCTCTGGGTTCCCATGGAAAATGAATTTTCCTTTGTGAATATTCTGTCATCTAAGGCAACATCCTTATTCCTTAAGGCTTCTCCTTTCCAATTTTCTCTCTGACTCTTTAGCCATTCCTTTTGTAACGTAGTTGCCAGCTTTGTCTCTATCCTTCTGGTCCTCCATTGTGCTAGAAATATATGACCCAAAGTAGAATCAACCTACAAATGTTTGACACTCAGATTATCACACTGTGGGGATGTTAGCTTCTCTTGGGAGGGGGACACTGCATTTTGGGGTGTATCCTGTGGTTGCCTTAGCTATTTGAGTAACTTCATCAACTGTTGAGTTGTGTTATGCCTGTCTTAGGTAAGATCTCTAGGAGCAGAGCCTGATGAGGGGATTCTTCTTTAAGTGGTTTGTTGACAGTACTCCCAGGAAAAAGGGAATGAGGGACTCGAGACAGGAGAGAAGGGAGATGAATAAGCAAGGATGTTATCTTGGTTGGAGTCTGCTTCAGTTTGTCCCTTGGGGTGCTCTGGAGCTTGACTTAACCATAGAGCTAGTTCTGTCCTGGGCAAGGGGGCCACCTGTCTGCCCTGGGGAGGACTGAACCTAATCCTTGAGAGGTGGCCTCTATTCAGCCAAAGTTCATTCTTTTGAAGAGGAAGTACAGTGAGCCCTTAGCTTCCATTACTCATCAGCAGGGTGAGGGATGCACATGGTCCAAAGAAGGGATCCTGGTAGGGTGTCAGAGACATCTGCTACAGTATATCTGGTTAATTTAGACCCATCCTTCAGTCTTTTCCTTGTGAATTCTTCTTAATATTGTGCCTCCATTCTAAATTTGTGCAATTTAATTTATGTATCTACGTGGAAATCTTCATCACTATACTTCGGCTGGGCCCAGTGGCACTTGCCTGTAATCTCAATGACTTGGTAGACTGAGGCAGGAAGATCACTAGTTTGAAGTCAGCCTTAGCAATGTAGTGAAACCCTCAGAAACTTAATGAGATCCTGTCTCAAAATAAAAAATAAAAAGTACTGGGGATGTATCTCAGTGGTGAAGCACTCAGGGGTTCAATCTCCAGTACTACCCAAAAAATTAAATTAAAGTTCCCTTGTTAGTTTGAGCTTGTTAATATTATTCAGATTCCCAGCTGTCCCAAGCTAGGTCACTGGCATTTAGTAAATTACTAAATTTTCTGTCTTATCTTGTTAAAATGATTTAAAAGTACAGGGACAGTTGGGTGTGGTGGAACACACCTATACTCCCAGCAACTCAGGAGGCTGAAGCTGGAGGATCTCAAGTTCAAAGCCAGCCTCAGGAACTTAGGCCCTAAACTACTTAATAAGACACCATCTCAAAAGAAAAAAAGAAAAAATAAAAATGGCTGGGGATGAGGCTCAGTAGTTAAGCACTCCTGGGTTCAATCCTCAGTACAAAACAAATAAACAAACAAACAAAACAACAAGTAATAGTGTAGAGAGCCTTTGCCCTCCACTAGGCACTTCCCATGTCATATTCCTCCTGTTATTTCTGGGGCAGCATAGCCAGGTATATCAGGTATATGTCTTTTAAGGCAGCAGATATGGAGTGGAAGGGATCAGAAAATGCGAAGAAGGAGGGTCTGGAAATCTAATGCCAAGATGTCTGTGCATCCTCTGAGGAATTACTCACCACTGTAAAAACTCTGTATCCTTCCCAGGTGCTTGCAGATGTATTTGGTGCCCCGGTGTACATCATAGACACTGCCAACTCGGCCTGTGTGGGCTCCGCATATCGAGCTTTTCATGGTAGGTTGATGGATGAGGGATAGGTACTCTGGAAGTGTCCTGGCACTGTCTGGGCTGAGGAGGGTGGAAAGGGAAAGCAGGGTATTCCTAGTCTTTGGCAATATGAGTGCCTTGAGGGCTTTAGACTCACTTTTATCCCTCCCAGCAGAGAAGAACCAGCATATACTCTTTGTTTCTTTATTCTCTACTTAAAATCAAGAGAGGGATGCAGGGTCCAAACTGAATAAATCCTAATCAGAGTCTAGCTCTGCCATAGGACACTGGAAAAGGACACAGGACATGCCTGAGGCAACACGGGTATGGATCTGGACCGATGGTGGGCAGGAGAGGCATGAAATGCAGAGCTCTGTTCAGCGAGAGCAGGAAGTTGAGACAGAGCTGGAGGATTCAGAGCCAAGTGTTCCAGGACCCTGGACAGCTCCATGTACCCGATGAGGCCTCACTGAAACTCCAGATAGTACCAGAAGCACCCCCATGCAGGGGAGTTCTGGAGGGAGTAGCACTCACCCACAGCATGTTCCTTCTCAGTTTGGACCAGTTTGCCCTGTTCTCTGCCCTCAGGCGGCTCCTGGCTGCTGTGTACTCCAGGGCTTTGTCCTTTCCCTCTAGGGTTTCCATTCTTTGCACACTTACTCTTAACTTCTCAGCATACTTATTCAAACTTATATTTTTCTTTCAGTGTTGAAATTTGCCCTCCTTTATGCCCTATGTTCCTCACTGCACCCCTTACATCAAGATCACTGGGGGTTTTATTTCTAGATTGTTATGTTTTTAATTACATTTTACATCACATTAGCTCTTATTTGCAGTTACCTATGACTCTGTCTGCCTTTCTTACTTTCTTTCAACTCCCTGCATTTTTGTCTCTTTGCTAATTTTATTTAGTTTGGTGTGTGTGTGTGTGTGTGTGTGTGTACCTGTTTTAGTGCTGGGGATCAAACCCAGGGCTTTGCACACACTAGGAAAATGCTCAAACACTGAGCTATAATCTCAGCCTTCTGTGCTAGTTTTATTGACAAATAAAACCAAAATGAATTTATTTATTTAGTGGTGCTGGAGATTGAACCCAAGGCCTCATGCATGCCAGATAAGCCCTCTGCTTCCGAGCTACATACATAACCCTCTAAGTAAATATGTTAAGAGAGAATTCAGCCAATGATGATTGACATGTCCAGCAAGGTTTTGGTTTCACTCTTCCAAAGAATGGCTGGGTAAAGGACTCTGGGTTCAGAATACTTTTCCTGAGGACTTTGAAAATGTTGGTGTCAATCTGGCCTTTGGTGTTGCTGGGGAGAAGTCTAGGGTCCACTCTATACTTCCTCTTCTACAGAAATGGGAAGGAGTTACCTTTTTGGGACTTTACTGCCATATTAACTTTTGTTATTTTTTTTTTTAAAGAAGGAAAGTCGATTTTTATTAATTTTTCCTCTTTTTTTTTTTTTTTTTAGTTTTTTTAAGGGGGAGCGAGAGAGCGAAAGATGATGTTTTTATTTATTTTTCATCTGGTTCTGGTTTCTCTAACACCCAGTGTGTATATGGTGCAGGATTTGAATTCTGGTCCTTGCACTGAGAAACCACTGAGAAACCACTCCAGCCCCTTTCATCTAGTTTCTATTTTTCTAACACTTAGATGTGTGTGGTGCTGGGGATAGAACCCTGGTCTTCACACGAGCCAGGCAAGTGCTGTACTGCTGAGCCACTGCTCTAGCCCTGTGTTTTCTTTTTCTTTTTCTTCCTATGTTCATTTAGTTGCTAGAGGGTGCTGGGTCTACTGCCCTGCCCTGCTGTCTCAAACTAATGCCTGAGCTTACCAGTTCCCAACCCCAAGGCCTGTTAGCCTCTTTGTTTGGAGTGTTCTTCTCCCTGACTGATATGGGGGTGAACTTTACATGCAGCAGATCCATGAGTGTAACTGGAATTGGGAACAGAATCTTTGATTTGTTACTCGGCTGGCCACCACATCACCCATCCCTCTCCCCATCCATACTGCTCAGACATGGCATTTTCTAGCACTCAGTTAAGAAAACCGGTTCTCACATCTTTAGGGGACTCTCTTTCACTCAGGGTGTTGGTGTGTTACTCTGTCCATCTGATAGGCCTACTTAAATTGCCTAGAAATTCCATATTGCTTCTTGCCCACTTGTGGCAGCCTCCCCTCTTTTCCAGCTCTGATGTGAATTTGTGTGGTGAATCATTATTGAGTGCCTCCTATCCTCCAGACAGTGTGCTAGGCATCAGGGCTACAGTGGTGACCCACAGAGATGCAGTCTCTGGCCTCGTGGAGTTTACAGTTTGGCAAAGGAGGGACCTTAAACAAAGAATCACTGAAGGCAATGTGGCTGATTGGTAGTGTGTGTGCCCAAAATGCACAGGGTTCTGGGATCAATCCCCAGCATAGCTAAAATCACCTAAATATCTGACCACAAATTGTGAAAAGCACTCTGAGGAAAAGCAGATGGTGCTCAAGGGTGGAGGCTGGGGGAGGCCTCCTGAACTAGTGATGATCCTACCTGCAAATTAGCTGAGAAGGAAATGGGTATGTGAAGAATACTCTAAGGCAGAGCATGTTGAAAGAAGACCAAGGTGGCCAGAACGTGGTGAACAGTGGGAGAGGGGAACAGTAGAAGGGAAGACAGGCAGGTCATCTGCTTCCGTCACATCTCAGGGTTAACTTGGCCACTACATGAAAGGCACTAGCACAACCAGCAAAACAGACTAGGCCCCTGCTGATGGAAGTCCTGACTTGAATTTTTTTTTTTTTTAAGAGAGAGGGACAGCAAGAGAGAGAGAGAGAGAGAGAAATAATTTTTATTTAGTTTTTCATGTGCCTTTTGTTGCTCCAAGACTTTGTTGGATATGTGGTGCTGGGGTTTGAACTCACAAACTTGCACATGCCAGGGAAGTGCCATAACCTCTGAGCCACTGCTCCAGCCCCTTGAAAAATTTTTTTAAACAATTTTTTTGAGGCATGGCATATGTGACATAAGTCACCTACTTTTTTTTTTTTTCAGGGCTGAGGACCAAACTCAGGGCCTTGTGCATGCTAGGCAAGCGCTCTGCCACTGAGCTAAATCCTCAACCCCACTCACTTTTTTTTTAAGGGAGAGAGGGAGAAAGAGGGAATCAATTTTGTTTATATTTTCATGTGGTTTTTGTTTCTCAATACTTACTTGTGTATGTGGTGTGGGGTTCAAACCTGGGTCCTCATGCACGCCAGGCGAGTGCTCTATCTGCTTAGTCACCGCTCCAGCCCCATAAGTCACCCATTTTAAGTGTACAGTTCAGTGATATTTTTAATAAACTTGCTGAATTATGCAACCATTAGCATAATCCAGTTTGAAAACCTTTTTGCTTTTGTCTTGGTGCTGGGGATCAAACTTAGGGCCTCGAACATGTTAAGCACAAGTTCAACCACTGGCCCCTCGGTGGGGAATGGTTTATCACCCCAGAGTGATCCTTTGCAATGTGCATAGATACAAAATGGCCTTTCCTTTCTTGGCCCCACAGGTGGGACAGATGTGCCCTTTACTGAGGTTGTAAAGTTAGCCCCAAATCCAAGACTGGCTGCTACCCCAAGCCCAGGAGCTTCTCAGGTAAGACACCATCATATTTTGTCATGCATTTGCTTTATGAAAGTAGACTAGGGTCTTTTCTCCAAAGAGAGAAGTTTTTCTTGATTGCCTACAATAAATTTGATGTGTTCAACTGAAGGGGATATCCTACTTTTTTTAAATTATCAAGAAAATGGATGAGAAGAAGTCAGAATGTTAGCTGGAACACACGGATATTGCTGACATTAATGAGAATTCTGAATATAATGTTGGTTCAATGTTTCAACATCAGAACTCTGGGTTATGTTCTGTGCAGTTCCCCAGATCACCGCTGGGCAATGGGAACCTAATGTGAGCCATAAATGTCATTTAAATTTTCCAATAGTCTCCATTTTTTCAAAAATAAAAATAATTAAGTAAAATTAATTTCAATAATGTATTTTAATCCAACATTTCCAAATTTTTGTCATGTCAACATTTAACCAATGAGAAAAATTAGTAATGTAGCTAGGTACACACCTGTAATCCCAGCAACTCTGGAGGCTGAGGCAGGATGACCATAAGTTCAAGGCCAGCCTGGGCAACTTAGCAAGACCCTGTCTCAAAATAAAAAATAAAAAGGGCTGGGAAGCCAGGTGCAGTGGTGCATGCCTGTAATCCCAGCAACTCAGGTTGCTGAGGTAGGAGGATCACAAGTTCAAAGCCAGCCTCAGCAACTAAGCAAGACCCTGAGAAACAGCAAGACCCCATCTTAAAATAAAATATATAAAAGGGCTAGGAAGTACCTCAGTGGTAAAGCATACCCTGGTTTGTTCAATCCCCATTACCATAAAAAAAAAATGGGGAAAAAATTTACTGATGTGATGTTTCTTCTTCTTTTTTTTTTTTTTAAGAGAGAGGGACAGTGAGAGAGACACAGAAAGAGAGAAACAACTTTATTTAGTTTTTCACATGGCCTTAGTTGCTCCAAGATTAATTGTGTACGTGGTGCTGGGGTTTGAACCCAGGTCCTCGTGCTTGCCAGGCAAGCGCCAAAACCGCTGAGCCACCGCCCCAACCCAATGTTTATTCTTTTTTAAAATTTTTTGTATGAAGCTTTTGGAATTTGGTGTGTATTGTGTTTTCACAGTTCTAGGCAGGTTTCAGGTTTACAAAGGCACACGTGGCTGTGGCTGCTCTCTTGGATAGTGCAGACCTAGACGTGTTCCGTGTGGTCCCAGGACCTCTGAGCTGCTTCAAACATCATTGCTGTCACACAGTTGTACTTGGAGGTAGGCATCAGAAAGTATCAGATCTGTATTTTGGAAGGCAAGAGGGAGAAAGGTGGGAGGCAAAAAGACCCTATCCAGCACTGCTGTGTGAACTGCCAGATGAATCCCCCTGTGGTCTACCACTGAAGAAGAGTGTCAGCAAGGGTGTCTCCAGTCTATACCCTTACGAGGGCCAAGTAGTGGCCCATGACAGTCTTATGAGTATGAATGTTTAGTGGCATCTAACAGGACTCCTAGTAGGCTTAGGACCTTATATTAGGATTATTTCCTGTTCTGAGCATCACAGAAGCAAAATAACTGGGTCATGGACTATGGATCCCTTAAATAGATAGGAAGTCAAGTTGATTTCCGAAACGGTTGTGCCATCAACTTTTACTGACTATGCAGTCAGACAGGCATTCCCAACTCCCCTCATCAGAATTTTTTTAACCAGAATTTGATAATAAAAATCAGTTTCTTGGGGCTGGAGCGGTGGCTCAGCGGTTTCGGTGCTTGCCTGGCAAGCACAAGGACCCGGGTTCAAACCCCAGCACCAGTGCACAACTAAGTGTTGGAGCAACTAAGGCCATGTGAAAAACTAAATAAAGTTGTTTCTCTCTTTAAAAAAAAAATCAGTTTCTTGTCCTAATTTACAGCTTTTTAAAAAAAATTTACAATTTTCCAAAGAAATCTTAAACTAAAGTTTTGAGAACTACTAGCAGTTATGTTTTAAAATTTTCATTACTGGGGATTGAACCCAGGGTCTTGCATACAATAGGTAGGTACTCTACCTCTATACCATATTCCCCAGCTCTTTTGTTAATTTAAAAAAAATTTTTTGGGGGGAGATAGGGTCACCCTAAGTTTCCCAGGCCGGCTTTGAACTTGTGATCCTCCTAAGTTAGGCTCTCAGTTCACTGGGATTATAGGCATGGTGCCATGCCCCTACTGACCAGCATCTCCTCTTTTATGAATTCATACTTCCTTTCCTTTGTCCAGGAAAACAGTTAAGTTGCAAGTTAATGGGATTTAAAATTTTTAAAAGGCAAGTTCCAGTCACATGTAAGAGGCACCCTCCTATCCTATCCTAAACTGCTCTTTCTGCCCTTGTAGGTCTATGAGGCCCTTCTCCCCCGGTATGCAAAACTTGAACAGAGAATTTTGTTCCAGACCCAGGGGCCTCTGAAATGAATTCTGCAGCCTCAGGTACCCTTGTAGCCCATCCCTGCCCAGACTCACTGATCCCGCTTAGAGGCACAGCCCTGAACAACAGGAACTCTCTTCCCTGTTCTAAGCAGTTCTTCTTACTCATGCTGACTTCTCAGAGTGTCCTGCCTTATTCAGGACCATCCTGAAGCTGGCCTCAGCTCATCATCCTGAAGATATTTGGGCTGCCTATTCCCTGTGCCCCTGGACAGGAAAGCATCTCTTTTTTTTTTTTTTTTAAAGAGAGAGGGACAGTGAGAGAGACAGAGAAAGAGAGAAACAACTTTATTTAGTTTTTCACATGGCTTCCATTGCTCCAACACTCAGTTGTGTATGTGGTGCTGGGGTTTGAACCTGGGTCCTCGTGCTTGCCAGGCAAGCGCCAAAACCGCTGAGCCACTGCTCCAGCCCCCATCTTCTCTTGTTTCTTATCTTTTATTCCAGGAAGCAGGATAACACCAGGATATGTCTGCTAAAAACTGTGCCTTTCCCTTTTCAAAGGCAGAATGAAAGCTGATCTCCAGACCTAAATCAGCAGAATGGAAGAAAGAAACCCCTCTCTCAACCTGCACCCAGCCCTGACCCTGGCCATTCCCCTGAAGCCCTGACCCAGAGATTCCCCACCCTATACCGTGATTCTGCCATCCATTCTCTGCCACAACCCAAAGCCCTCAGCCACTTCTCTCCTACATCTTGACCCTCCCAGCTGCCTCCTCCCTCCTCATTTCACCATCTGAGGGCCTCCCAAGGTCCACTCCAGTCTGCCTGTGCTTTCCCCTGCTTGGTGCTCTCACCCTTCTCTCCATGCAGCACCTGTCCTTCCCTCAGGGTCACCTGACCCTTGCCCATGGCCACCTGGTATAATTTACCAATTCCCACCTGAAAAGAACTAACTGACCTGGCAGACATACTTCCTGTGCCCTTCCTCAGCTCTGCCCAGAGCTGCTCAACTAAGGGCCATCTCCCAGACTTTCTCACATTGCAGTTCAGTTATTGATGGAAATTTGTCATATCTCTGGGAGAACTTTCCAAATTCTGGATTTCTTTTTTTTATTTTGGTGTATTTTCATCAGCTAAAGAACTGACCAGCTAAAGGTCTTAAATCTCACTTTCAGTTCTCTTCCTATATTTGTGTAGATGATGAGTTCCTTCTTCCTTCTCCACTCTCCCATTTTACTTTATACCTCTCTATTTCTTGCTCGATTATTTGCACAAGCTTCCATAGAAAGCCCTCCATGATCTTACTCCTGAAAAACCCTCCAGATTTTTCTTCTGCCACAGGCCCTTACTTAACTTGGAGATTCCGGTTAAACCAAAGTACTTGTGGTCTCACCCAGAGTGGCAAGATGCTGCAGACAGGTCTAAGACCTGGCGGATGAATAGTGACTGGTGGGAAATCAAGAGGGAGGAGACAGTGACTGGGACCAGAGCATCACTTCTGATAGAGATGAAACCATCCATCTCTCAGGGTTTTGTGAATGAAAAGGGAAGGAAGAAGCAAGAATCGAAGATAACAGCACATCAGAAGTAACGGCAAGTCCAAGATTTGGAAGAAAACACAATTCCCCCATCACCATGTGGACATTACTTGTTAAAGAAATTTTATATCAACCAATAGACAAGGATTCTTCTGGACCATGAAATAGAGTAAATTGTCACACAAGTCTCCAACATAAATTTTAAAATAATTTTAAAATTTGTAAATGTTAAAGAAAATCATGGATCAGAAATTCAAAAACAGAATAAAAATGAAAAAGCAGCAAGCATATGTGAAAAGAGAACTGACAAAATGTGGGAAAGAATTTTAATGGAAAGAAAAATGTGACAGATATGGTAACGATATTCCAACGTATCCAAATGAAAGTAGATATAGCTGCAGTACAGTAAGGCAAAAAGAAGGCAGGAATGAGAAGATAGGCAAAGAAGAGACAGCATAGGTAAAATCAGACCTCCTGAAGAAAAGAAAGAAAGGGAGTGTGAATATTTAGAACTACCCAAAAGAAATTTTTGAAAGCAAAATGCTCAGCAAGTGCTCTATGACTGAGCTACCTGCCCAGCCTTGAAACTGTATCTTGAAAGAATCACTTTTGTCTCTTGGGGAAATTGACCCAGAATGACAAGCTTGGAAGACATCTTCTAGCAAACCATTTTATTATGAAGATAAGAGGAAAAAAAATCTCCAGGCCAAAAGATCTAATCTCTTATAAAGGAAAGAAGATCAGATTGGTGTCAGAATTCTCAACAAAGAGAAATAGAAATGGAAAAATAATTTCAAAAAACTAAACAAAAAAAGAATGAACTAAGGATTTTATATCCACCTAAGCTGTGCTTTAAGTATCAAGGATATAGAAGGAAGTTTTAATTATGCAAGAGCTTAGGGAATATTATACTTACAACTTCTTCCTTGGGATTCTGCTGAAAGATAGGCTCTAATCCAAATAGGAAATGATTGGGAAAACTTGAGCAAAAGTGCATCTTTAGTTGTAGATCTAAGACCCAAATGCAAGTGGGGATAGGGTGTTAGAACAGTATAGACAACTAGAAATGTGAAAGAGAAGGGAGAGGGCATGAGGAAATACAAGAGTTCTTCGTTGCATAGGCAATATGTAGGAGTCAAACATTATTTAAAATTACAAACCAAAGGATTGAGGTTTAGATGAGGAAAAAAGGGAACTACGATCATAAAGGTATACTACATTATTGAAAGCAGTAGTTTAGTGGAAGTGATATTATCATTGGAATAAAAATGCAAATCTCCCTCAATATTCAAAGAGACAGTCAGAAAAGCAGTAGAACACGTAGTGGGAAAGGTAGTGAATGGAGCATCAAACACAGTGAATATCATAAATCTGAGCATGTGAGTCCCATCAATAAATGCACAAGAATTTCATCTATTAAAAAGAATTTAGATGGACTTACACACCCAACAATAGAAATCACACACACACACACACAAAGAAAAAAAAAAGAAACTAGGTTTCTTACCCATATCTGACAGGGTAAAATTTAGGAAAATAAGACAAAGAACAGGATCATAATGCTAAATGCCAAATAACGATACACTGATTACGAATGTTACAATCCGAACTGCTTGGTTTGTGAACTTTAAATGATGTTATTTGACTCCCACCTATTATCATGCAACAATGAGTTCTTTGTACTTTTCTCTTTCTCCTTTTTCACTGTTCTAGTTATGTTAGTTCTGGCTTGACAAAGCATATAACATTTGTACAACAAATTGCAAAGAAAAATAGAAATCTAGAAATAATAGAGAAATTTAACGTACCTCTCTTATTCAAGACTAAAGTTGAGGCAACAGGAACTGTATAGGGATATAAGAGATCTAAATAACAATTTTTATAAAGTAGGTCTTCTGAATATATTGTTTTCTACCTTGATAATATTATCTATTCTCTACTACTTGGCCATTAGAGAGGACGATATTCTGTCTTTTGAAATCAAATGGATGGAGATGGATAGAATTATGCTTAGTGAAGTCTCCCAATCTCAGAGACTCAAGGGCCGAATGGTTTCTCTCATCTGTTGATGCTAGCATATATGGGGAAGCAGTAGGGCTGATGGCTAACCTAACAAAACTTCAAATTGAATGACTTTCAGAGTAATAGGGGGGATGGCTTTCTAGGATACTTGGAGGTGTAGGGAGGGGGATGGGGAGGGGGGAGGGTATATGAAGAACTCATAGGAGTCTGGAGATTGGGAAGATGGGGGAACCATCCCAGAAGCCGATGTCATTCCTCCACGAACTACCCATTTAATGCATGAGTTCTTCTGGGGGAAAATGCAACAGGTAAAACCCAAGGTGGTTATCCATGTGTTGGCTTTTCCCCTGGATAACAAAGTTTATATCCATTGATTGCTAATGTTTTGATAATGTTTCCCCCTCAACTGTATTTCTATATACTTCTAATAAAAAAAAGAATAGGATAAGATTATTAAAAAATTATCTATTCTCGTAAAAACTGATAATTTATCATACTACAAAGAAAACCTCAGTAGTTTCCACAAAATGCTAATATAACCTTTAACCACAATGCAACAAAATGAGAAATTAATAAAATAATTTTAAAAAAATCTTACCTGTAGAAAAAAGCTTCCTGTTAAACTACTCTTGGGGAAAAAAGAGGAAACTAAATCAAAATTTCAGAACTTCTCAGAAAAATGATTAATAATGAAATGTATGGTATATAATTAAAAGCAGTAAGTGAAAACAAAATTGTGTTATATAATTATAATATTGGAACTTGATAAAAATGAAAATAAAAGCAAAAGCAATTGATATCTAACCCAAAAAGGAAAAAAAAGAATAACCAAATGAAAAAGGAAATAAGGACAAGAACACATAGATTAGGAAAACGGACAAAAAATAGAATAAATGAATAAAGATTTTAAAATAAACATGGGCAAACGATTAGGTAACTTAAGTAAAAAAGAGAGACTGCAGAAATACACAGGCAAAATTTGTGGAAAGTAGTTGGGCATGGTGGTGCATGTCTGTAATCCCAGCGACTCGGAAGGCTGAGGCAGGAAGATTGCAAGTCCAAAGCCAGCCTCAGCAACTTAGCAAGGCTCCAAGAAACTTGGCAAGATCCTGTCTCAAAATAAAATATTAAAAAAAGGGCTGGGAATATGGCTCAGTGGTTAAGCACCCCTGGGTTCAATCTCCGGTACTACTACTACTACTAATGAAATAAATTAGTGAAAAAATAAATAAATAAATAAAATAATAATAAAACAGGAAAACTTTCCATCTGGAGGATTATTTTTCACAATTTGGTGCCAATAAATATGACAACCAAAATGAGATGGATAATTTACTAAAGTGATCCCAATGGGTAGGAAGTTTAAATAGATTAATTTTCGTAAAGGAAATAGAGACATTCCTCAACTACCCTGTAAAAAGAGCAGTAGATTAATGGGGAATTTGGCTGAATCTTCACTGACCAGTTAATCCAGTGCTACATGATCTGTTCTAGAACACTGGAAAAGAGAAGAAAAAAACCCCTCCAGATTATATTTATGAAGTAAGTACAACATCGATCCTTGTAGAAGGTTGCAGAAACAGCCCAAATCTTTACTTGTCCCTGCTGTGGAATTTGGTTGTGCTACCCTCTCTGACTCTGGCGACTTGCTTTGGCAATAGGGTTGTCATAAACATGATGCAAACTGGAATTACTCTCACTTCTGCTCTCTGCCTTTGTCATGAAAATTTTGTGGCTAAACTGACCTGCCCAAAGCCATTCAGGATCAATCTTAGGGTGGTTGACTGTCTCAGACATATGAGGGAGACCAGGACTGCCAAGTCACGTCCAGCCGAAATCATGAGCCTAATCATGAGCTAAATAAATATTGCTTTAAGGCATTGAGATTAAAGTGATTTATTACATAGATAACTGATGGAAATTAGTGCCAAAGCAACAATGTAATATATGAAATGTTGGAACTAGGCTATGGATGGAGAGTAGAAAAAGTGGTCAGAAAACCATTATAGGGAGCTGGAAAAATGCAGGGAAAGTGGGGAAAATGGCAACTGTGTTAACACCTGAGGTGACTTGGAAGCCTGCAGATGTACCCCATGAACATTTGGCCTTGAGAAAAGAGATGTCTAGGCAAAATGCTGGAAATTCCAGCAGGCTGTTACTCCAAAGAACTAGTCAGATATTGAATAGAATTTAGAGTGACAATAAAGATCCTAGATTGGAAAAATAACTCTCTTATCTCCATCCCTTTATGCCAGTATAAGATTTTGAAATGAAGATCTGGCTATAAGTAAAAAGGAAATCAAGGACTTTGAGATGCTTTTCTGTGACTGTTTTTGCTTGGTTTTGGTTTTAGTGCTGGGAATTGAACCCAAGGCCTTATGCATGCTAAACATGCTCTCCCACTGAGCTACACCTCTAGTCTTTATTTGCTGTGACCTTTGAAGGAACCAAAACACTGTATAATAGATCCTTCCAGCTTCATTCAGGAATCATTAAGATTGTCCCACAGCAGCCTGACACACTTAGAGTATCAGCAATTAAGATTGGGGGGAGGGAGCTAAAAAATAATTGTGGGTGTGGCCTTTCATATATAGAATAGACTCCAATTAGATGAAAAACTCCATAAAACTTTAGGGAGCTATACTAATGGAAGTGGTATTAATCTGGATTAAAAGAACCTAAACATAAAAACACGCTGGGCCCCTGACTTTATGGGCAGGAAACAGGCTATGAAAGTTGCTGGAAAGGCATATTTTGCACTGCCCTCTTTGGAAGTGTTCAAGGAAGGCATTGGAGCATGAAAAGTGCCAGAGGGTAAAGCCAGGAGCCAAAGAAAGCAATGGATCGGGTGACCAAACTCCTGTGAGGCCTGCAATGATCCCTGCCTCCTGGAATTTACAGCTTTGTGCAGTCCCTCCTCTTGAATGTAAGTAGGAACTGTGACGTTCTTCTAATAGATCATGAAAAGGTGATGGGATGTCACTTTTATAATGATGTTATGTAAGGTTATAACTTCCATCTTCCTAGCAGGCTTTAATGACTCCCTTGCTGGCTTTGATGAAGCAAGCTGCCCTACCGAGAGACCCACATGGCAAGAAACGGAGGGCAGCTCCTTGCCAATTTCCATCAAAGAATTGAGGCCCTCATCCAATAATCCACAAGCAACTGCATCCTGCCAATAACCACATGAGCTTCAAAGTGGATCTTTGCCCAGTGAAGCCTCACATGAGACCCTGGCCCTGGCTAACACCTTAATTGCAGCCTTGTGAGAGATAATAGAGGACCCAGCTAGCCTGTACTCAGATTCTCGGCCCACAGAAACTCAGATGTCAAATGGGTGTGCTTTTAAGTCACTTAATTTATGCTGATGTTGTTATGCAGCGATAGATACCTAACACATTCAGGGCAAGAACTGGAGCTTATTTGCAGAACATGGCCCATCTATAGATCAGGGAGAACTGGCATCACTTCACCAGTGGGATTTTGGAATTGCTATGGGGAAGTAAGTGTTATGTTGCCTTCTGTTCTCATGCTTTCCAAATGGAAGTGCCTTTGTAATTACAGTGTCCTTATTTTACCCACTTAGGTTAGGTACATGGCGGACAACTAATTTGACTTTTAGTTCACGTATCTTTGGATCACGAGTAGTCATATCTTACAGTGAGAATCATGAGATCTTCAATTCTGATGTCATGCTTGAAAATTTGGAGACCTCTGGGATGGGAAGGCTCATATTTTATATGTAGGAATGATGTGAATAATAGTCATGAGGAAAAACATTTGGTAAAAATGGCTCCAATGCTTTATATCTGTGTTAGCCAGCTTTCCGTTACTGTAACAACATACCTGAGATAAACTCGACTGGGGGCGTAGAGCACTTGCCTAGCATGTGTGAGGACCTGGTTAAATTGTTAGTATCACAAACAAGCAAACAAACTCAGATAACAATTTAAAAAGAGGAAATTTTTATTTTGGTTCACAGTTTGAGCTGTTTCAATTCATGGTTGGTTGGCTTCACTGTTTTTGAGTCTATGGAGAGGCAATATGTCATAGTACGGAGGAAACTGCTCAGCTCATGGTGGGCAGGAAACAGAGACACACCAGAGGGGGCCAGGCTCCCAATATCCCCTTCAAGGGTACACCTCTTGAATCCTAAGGATTCCACCACCTCCCAATAACACCATGGACTAGAGACCAGCTTTTAATACATCAGCCTTTGGGGGACATTTCAGATCCAAACTATGTCAACACCTAATTGTATTCAAAACTTTGCTGCAAAACTTTGTCATGCCCTCCCATTATGGCTCTAAGATGATTGGCTATGTTAATTGCTTTTGGTTAGTGAGATGTTTGTAAGCATGCAAGCTGAGGCTTGAAAATAACCTGTGTGGTTGAGTTTGCTTTCTCTCAGGAGCACATGACTGGGGAGGAAGACAAAGATGGAGTAGAACCTGGTCATTCCAGGTGCTCCCTCCAGCTAACAGTTGGCTGAATCCCATATGTTTGGCAAGCTCAGCCAATATCAAAATCACCTAGCTGATCATTTCAGTCACATAAACAATAGACATTTTATCTCCATAGGCCTCTGAGAGTTTGTGGTTACATTTTAGTGTTGTCACAACAATAGATAACTCACAATACCTAAACTTATAAATATCATACGAAATAAAGTTATAGATCGGGGGTTGGAGCAATTGCTCAGTGGTTACGGCGTTTGCCTGGCATGTGCAAGGACCCCAGCACTATGTACATAAATAGGTGTCGGAGCAATGAAAGCCACATGAAAAACTAAATACAATTGACTCTCTCTCTCTCTCTTTCTCTCAGTGTCCCTCTCTTTAAAAAAATAAAAAATTTAAAAATTAAAAATATATAGAGGGACAGTGAGAAAGAGGAGAGAATAAATTGTATTTAGTTTTTCATGTGGCTTTCATTGCTCTGACACTGTGTACGTGGTGCTGGGGTTCTAACCCACATCCTCATGCATGCCAGGCAAGCACTGTAAGTGCTGAGCCATTGCTCTAGCCTTTGTCCCTCTCTCTTTAAAAAAAAAATTAAAAGAAAAAGCTATAGCTCAATCTCTTACTAATGTCAATGAAATTAATTTTAACAAATTATTGATTCATATAAATGGTATTTATAAATGATGCATTTGTCAAATATTATCAAATTAATATCAATGAAAAAATCCCAAATAAAATATCAACAAACCAATAGGACATTGAAGATGATGTTTCATGACCAAATGCAGTTTATTACTAAATGGTTCAGTATTAGCAAATCAGTGAATATAACTCTTCATTTCAATAGATCTAAGAAGGAAAACATTTTGGTTATATTTGCTGAAAAGGCCTTTGAAAGAAATTAACAGTCATTCCTGATCTTAAAAAGTAGTAAAAATCAGCATGTATTTATATGAGGAAACACCGGAGTCATTGCTGGTAAAACCAGGAACAAGTTACTCGACTACTACCTATTGTTTGAATCTAACAGCCATTGCATGCAAATAAAACCACGGCATAAAAATTAGAAAGGGAAATAGAAAATGAAAGAGAGTCAATGCTAAAACTAATGCAAACCATAATACAATTCAGCAAAGTGGCAGGATATAATGTTTTATATAATGTTATCATATATAGTTAATACAAATTACATGCTGCAAAGAATGAGAGCCCAATTGCACTAGCAACAAAAATGTTAAGGTACTTAGAAATAGAGCTAACATTTGAAGAAAATATTCAAACATTCTTGAAAGGTATAAAAATAGACAAGCAAAAGGATAAGGATTACTCAGAATTGTGAAGATTTTATGTGTTCCAAATAAAAATGCCAATTTTGGGGGGCTGGGGGATATATGCCTGGATCTTGACAGAGGTTCTGAAGGTCATTCGGAAAAGCACACAAACAGAACTAGCTAGAAAAATTCTGAAAAAGAATTTCAATGAGGGTATACCAGCCATGTTAGATGATCAAACATAAAGTTTCTATTAAAAAAATGTGCTGGTTTAGAAATAGCTCAAGAGAACAGAATAGAAAGTCCAAAAATATATGTAATTTCATGTGGACAAGTACTGTATGAAAAAGATGCTGATTTAAAACAGAAAATATGGACTCTTTGATGCATAATGTTAGGAAAACTGGACGGCCATATGGGAAAATATAGAAGTAGAATCATGTCTCATGTCATATACCAGAGTAAGTTCCAAACAGATCAGAGATCTATATATAAAACAGGAAACCATACAAATCCTAGAAGAAAACATGATACCATTCATTTGTAATTTGGGACTAGGGAAAACCTCACATGTCTCAAAATCCATTTTACATTACCCACACACAATTGCCATCTTACTAGGTATGAAGCAGAATTTCATTGTGGTTTTGATTTGTGTTTTCCTACTAACTATTGATTTTGAGCCTTTTTTCATGGGCTTATTGACTATTTGTATACATTTAGCTATTTTAGTGCTATTGTAAAGGTATCTCATTTTTTGTTTTCAATTGTCTATGCCAGTGTATGGAGATATTCTATGATGTACAGAATTATTCATTGCTAACACGTAGAAATTTATTTTTATCTGATGTATCTTGCAACCTGACTAAATTCACTTATTCTATAGTATTGTGTATTAGTAGTTAATGTAGTATTTGTACATATCATGGCATAACGTTGGTGAAAAACAAAATGATAGGGTTTCTTTTTTTCTGATCTGTAAGAATTTTCTTTTTCTTGCTTTATTGTTGTGGCTAGAATGACCACGTAGAAATGTGAGAACAATTATTCCTGCCCTGTTCTGGATCTTCAGGGTCAGTTTTGTTTTGTTTTGAACCACGAAAGGTCATGTTAGATGTGGGATGTGTGTGTGTGTGTGTGTGTGTGTGTGGCAGGGGGTGGGTATGTGCATGCACATGCTGATCATCAGGTTAAGAAAATTCCCTTCTATTTATAGTTTGCTGAGAAAAGGAGAGAGAGAGAGGTATTTAAGAGAATGTGCATGTTTGTCTTGCATTTTGGCAAAATGCTTTATATGCACTTATTGTGGTTTTTCTTCTTTATGTTATTAAAATGGTGATTATATCATTTGCTTTTCAGTTATTAAAGGTAACTGTATTTCCAGGATAAACTCCATTTGGTTATGTGGGGTTTTTTTTGTTGTTGTTGTTTGTTTGGTTTTTTTTTGTTTTTTGAGAGGGACAGTGAGAAAGAAAAAGAGAAACAACTTTATTTAGTTTTTCATCTGGTTTTCGTTGCTCTGATACTTAGTTGTGTATATGGTGCTGGGGCTTGAACCTGGGTCCTTGCGCATGCCAGGCAAGCACTGTAACCTCTGAGCCACTGCTCCAGCCCCTTCTATTATCTTTTTTATATATATTTGTGGATTTACTTTACTAGCATTTTGTTAAGGATTTTGCATCTATGTTGCCAAGGATTTTTCCATAGTTTTTGTTATTGTTATTTTTGTGATACTGAGGATTGAACTCAGGGCCTTGTGCATGCTGGGCAAGTGTTTCATCACTGAGCTACAGCTACAGCCCTTTTTAAAAATTTTATTTTGAGACAGGGTCTCACTATAGATACATTGCCTGGGCTGGTCTATACCTTGCAATCCTTTTGCCTCAGCCTCTCATGTAGCTGGGATTACAGGTATGTGCCATTGGGCCAGGCTTCATGGTTTTTAAAATAATGGCTTTATCTGGTTTTATTATGAGAGAAAGAATACTTAGTCCCTAAAATAAGTTAGAAAGGTTGGTATTATTTGTTGCGAAAATGGCTTGATTGAATTTGACAGTGAAACCATCTTAGCTAGATGTTTTCTTTGTGGGAGTTTAAAATAAAGAATTCAGTTTACTCTGTGGCCCTTCAGATTTTGTATTTCCTTTTATGTCCCTTTTAATTATTTGTATCTTTCAAAAAATCTCCCCTTTTAATTTATCGAATTTATTAGCATAAAATTAGTCATGATTGCTATGGTTTGGAAGTGTCCCCCAAAGGGTCTTGGAGGCTTGGTCACCAGCCTGTGGTGCTATTGGGAAGTGAATCTTTGGGAAGTGGTGCCTAGGTCCTTAGGTCACCGGGGCATGCCTTTGAGGGGCATATTGGATGTAGCCTGTCTTTTCATTTCCTGGCTGCCCTGAGTTGAGAAGCCTCCCCTGCCAAGCACTCCCACCAAGATATACAGGTTCAGAGGCTCAAAGTAATAAGGCCCAGAGATCACAGTCTAAAATATGAGTTAAAATAAACTTTTCCTACTTTAAAGCTTATGTATCTCATGTATTTCGTCACAGTGACAGAAATCTAACATAGCAATACTCCTTTATTATCTTTATGTGTCTACAGCCTCTGTGGTAATGCTTTCTCTTTTTTATTTCTGCCACTGGTAAGTTGTATCTTCTCTCTCATTCCTTGGGCTATAGGCTTATCAATTTTATTGGTTATATTCTTTTTCTACTTTTTTGATGTTGGGAGTTGAACTCAGCTCTACAACTGAGATACATTCCCAGCCCTTTCCATTTTGTATTTTGAGACAGAGTCTCACTCGCTGAGCCTGACCTCAAACTTGCATTCCTCCTGAGTAGTTGGGATTACAGATATGCATCACCATGCCTGGCTTACCCTAGCCCTTTACTTCAGGTTAAACTTGCTCTACTTTTTTTAGCTTTTCAGGGTAGAAATGTTAAGATTGTTGATTTAAGACATTTCTTATTTCCTAATATAAGCTTTTAACATTATATTGTTATACATCGTATGCATTGCTTCAGCTGCATTCCATATAGTGTGTAGAGTGGTGTGTGTGTGTGTGTGTGTGTGTGTATTGTTGGGGATCAAAAACCAGGACCTCGGACATGCTAGATAAGTGCTCTGCCAGTGAGCCACATCCTCAGTCCTCCATAGACTCTGTATATTGTGTTTCCACTATCATTCAGTTAAAATGTTTTCTGATTTCCCTTGTTATTTTCTCCTTGACTAATGGGTTAATTTCCAAATATTAGATTTTCCAAATATCTTTTTGCTATAATTTAGTTTTGTTATTTATTGTGGTCTCTTTGGCCCAAGAATATACTTTGTATAATTGCAGTATTTTAAAATTCATTGACATTTGCTTTTTTGGCCTGTCATAATTTTTGAATTTTTTTTTTTATAGAGAGAAGGACAGTGAGAGAGAGAGAGACAGAGAGAATCAATTTTTATTGAGTTTTTTGCATGGCTTTAGTTGTTCTGACACTTAGTTGTGTATGTGGGTTACTAGGGTTTGAACCTATGTACTTGTGCATGCCAGGCAAGCACCATAACCACTGAGCCACTGCTCCAGCCCCATAATTTTTTAATTTTGAGAAATGTTCCGTGTGCAATTGAAAAACACGTATTTTATGATCTTGTTGCGTGTTCTGTAAATGACAGTAAGGCCAATATTGGTTGATGTTATTATTTGAATTTTTAATATTCTAACTTATTTTCTGTATACTTGCATCAATTAATGAAGGAGAAAGAGTAAAATCTCTATAGTTCTGAATTTCTTTCTTTATCCTTTCAGTTCTTTGCATTTTTGTTTTGTGTACTCTGACGTTCTGTTACTGGAGTGTGCATATTTGGGGCTGTTACGTCGTCTTGGTGATTTGACCCACTTTTTCAGAGATGTCCTTCTTTATCCCTGATAAAATCCCTGAATACTATTGTTTTTGGTACTAATGTAGCTCTTTCATCCTTTGTATGGTTAGTGTTTACATAGTAGATATTGCTTTAAATCCTTTATATTTTAGCCTAGTGAAGTCTTTAAACATGAGCTTTTAATTGGTGTGTTCAGCTCACAGCTTCATGTGTGCTTGGGGAAGACTAGCAAAGCAGCCTGCCTTCTCACCCTGCCCACTCCTGTTTTTCCTTCCACAGGAGTTTGTCCCAAAACATTCCTTAATAAGTGCTCTGCTCATGAAACTCTATCTCTGCTCATGGGAACTCAACCTACAACAGCTGCTTGTTTTGGTTTCTAGTGGTTGCTTGTGGCATTGACTAATATGCATATTTCAAACTATTACAGTAGTGTTACTTTGCTATGGTACCACTGAATGGGTAGCTTAAAGAACAGAAATGTTATTTTCTGACAGTTCTGGAAGGTAGAACTCTGGGATAGAATTGGTGGGTTAGATTCTTCTTGGCTGACAGAGGGCTGTATTATTGCTGTGTCCCACATGGTCTTTTTTTCTGTGCATGTGTGGTCCTGGTGTCTCTCTTAAAATGTTTTCCATCCTGTTTGAGTTCTTGGAGCTATTCAGTTTAGAACCACCTGTTTTTCTTTTCCTCATCTCATGGGGTCTCAGTATGTGCAAGTGAAACTTAGAATTCAGCAAAGGATTTAGGGAGACTCTTCTGCAGATCAGTGAAGCTCCCCTTCTCTGGTACGCTGCCCTGTAAGTTTGCCTCAGCCATATGGATCTCTGGTCTCCAGTCTCTCTCAACCCTGCAAGATTGCCAGGTTCCCCTTTTGATCCCCTCACTGCACTGTGAAGTGGAATTTGTCTCCAGGCAGAAATCATGGGACAATCATGGGTCTCACTTCATTTGTTTTGTTTTTTTTTTCTCAAGGATTAGAACACTTTTCAATGTCCGAGATCAGTTGTTTCCTACATTTTGTCCAGTTTTCTTGTTATGGCAGAAAGGCAAACACCATCCCAGTTACTGCATGATGACAAGAAGAAAAAGTCTTATTCAGCTCAATTTTTGTTCCATTTCTCATTTTCTCCTCGATGTCAGACTGTGACCTAAAAGGGAGTCCCCTGGCTGGTGAGTTTTTTTTTTTTTAAGAGAGAGGGACAGTGTGTGTGCTGGGGAGGGAGAGTAGAGGGGGCGGAATCAGTTTTATTTAGTTTTTCACGTGGCTTTCATTGCTCCAACACTTAGATGTGTACGTGGTGGTGGGGTTTGAACCTGTGTCCTCGCGCATGCCAGGCAAGTGTGTATCCGCTGAGCCACTGCTTCAGCCCCAGATGGTAAGTTTTAAGAGCTTACTGGGCAGAGTGTTCCAGATCATTTTCTCCTTACCAAAATCTCCTTACATTCACTTGCTATTAGAATGGGGGAAGCCCCGCCCAGTTTCACTGGCTAGTCTCAGGTTATTGAGCCTGCGGTCCAGTGGATAACTCTCAGCTCTTTAGGGATTCTGTTACTCTCAGGTACTCTGTGCATGTATTGTGTCCCTCTGTTTCCTCTTGCACAGATGTTGGTCCCTGCAGTTTTTATTGCTATAGGTAGCTTGTAGTTGGTCTCCATTTGCTTATATTTTAGTATTTTTGGGGAAACTTTGTCACCTAATTTTATCATAAATGTAATTGCTCAATGTTATGATGTGGGGATTTTGAAAGATTTAAAAACGGTGATGCCAACATCCTAACTGCTACTTCCTCAAATTATGCTAGAAGTGCTGGAGAGGTGGCTCAGCAATAGAGCACTTGCCTGGCATGCATGAGGACCTGGGTTTGAACCCCAGCACCACATATACAACTAAATGTCAGAAAAATAAAA